>OVBA01002137.1:0-36731 GCA_900406435.1 Lepidium aucheri | reverse complement strand
TAATCTATAAATAGGGAGCTTAAGGAGGTTTGTTCCTTAAGGCTTTAGAAAGCAAGGTTTAAGTTTTGAGAGAGTTTCCTAAATAAATAAGAAGAGAAGTTCTTATATTCTAAAGTGTGCAAATCGATTTTCTTGATGAATATCGTTGGTTTACAAAAACATTAGATTAGTTACATTTGGGTATGATCCAAACATTAGATTACTGAGAGCAAATGTTCGTGGAGGAAACTGATGATAATGGTGGGTTATTGGTTAAACACCATAAATTGAGTAAACATGACATGATTTTGAAATACAAAGAAATCCATTAGTATTGTAGTTTAAAATCCCACGAAATTTGTCAAAATCCATTAAATACATGTGTTTTCAAATCCATTAAAATCTGTAGTTGAATAACAGCGCCTAAGTGTTATTATAGATAATTTGTTAGTTGTAATTAATATTAAAAAATCAAATTCTAAACAATTTAATGTGTGTAATTACTATTTGTTTATTTTAACTAAAAATTTTAATTAAAAGTTAAATAAATTATTTTTAAAATATATTATTAATCATATTAGCTGGAAAATAATCAGACTAGATGGAGATTATTCGGATTTAGCCCGGACTAATCTAAAACCCAATTTTTCAATCTCCTAGGTATTAATCGATTTGGTTGGTCACCACCTAGCGCATACGCAGAGATTAATCGGCTAGGCGAACGAGTTTTTGAACGGATTATAAATATAAAAGAAAACAAATCTCATGATATTAGATGAGATTATAATTCCAAATCATAACAAATTCCATAAATTTGCCCAAAATCTCGAAATCATTTAAAATCTTATTCAAAAATCAAACCAGTCCAAATACCCATAACAATACACTTTGGTGTGAGTTGTTTAAAAATCAAACCACTCCGAGTTATTTAGTTTCAAAAGCTCGAAACCCCAAAATAGCTGAGTGGTAAACCTTTGTTGGGAATACTATTGTTAAGGTGCAGATCTCTTATTGGTCCACGTGACTAATATCCTCCAATAAAAAATAGTAACAAAGAACAGAAAAGAAAATCTCAGATATTTAACCTAACCATGGTTAAGACGGTCTTAACCATAGTTAGGTGAAAACTAGGGTTTATAATTTGACCACAATATAAACCACCCAGCCAAGCTCGCTGTTTCACAATTATCTATCTACTCTCTCTTCATCATGGATCATATTCTCTGTTTCCTTTATAAATTTATTAGTATGGTTTTCTTCGAATGATTTGGCATTGAGTTTTGTGTTAATCGATTTTCATAAATTCATTAGTTGCAAATGATGAGTAAATCACTATTGATAAAGAAGCTCTAATTTTTGAGCGGTGTTGGAAATCTTTAAACTTCCATGACTCTGATGCATATTATAATCTATAAATCTTATATCTCTGATCTGTTTTTTTTCTTTCTTAGATTTTGTAAAGGAAATAATCAGTCATTTTTCTTTGTTGTTCTTTTGTTTACATTGTTTATAAGTCAGATCTACCTTAAACTTTTGGTATTCAAAAGCAATTCTGAATAGATTTTCTTTTTGTTATAGTCGATAAGTTTATTTCAATAAATGCACAAAGCCATTGAGAAGTGCTGCATTAGATTTTGAATATAACTAATTTAAATACAACAAAATATGTTTAAATTCAGTTTTCTGTGGTTCTTTAGCTAAAAATAGCTGCAAAAAAANTGAAAAAAAAAAAAAAAAAAAAAACATTTCGATGATCGAACTTGCATGTTTTTGTCAGTAAATTACAACAGAATTTTAGTATTATAATATATATTGTTAACTTCAAGATTTTAAGGTTTTTTGTAAATTACTATAAGATCGTTATTTTTATTATGTAGTATTATTATTATTTTTCCGGCGAAGCAAATCAGCTAAGCGGAGTTATTTTTGTAACACTAATTTGCTTGGTTTAACTTGGACCATAATCAAAAGTTGTCAAGAATTTAATTCATACATTATAGTTAATGTTTTTGTATTTTCGCATTGTAAAAGTCCTTATCTTTGATAAATGCACTAAAAGATTGTTTGACCAAAAAAATAATTCAAAACTACTATTAACAACGAACATGTTGCGCAAAAAATAGCTTCATATACACAAGACAAGAGATAAAAAGACTGAATCAATCATCACAAATGTTGGTTGTATTTCATTACAATTGTCAGAAAATCAACCAAAACTAAAACACTTGTCTTGTACGATTTCATGTTACATTCCATCATTATCGTTGTCTCCATCAAAATACTCATCGTCCCTTTGAATCTGCTTATCCCGTGAACGCTCTGAAACAATCAAATCATTCACAATATAAACGAAAGCTAAACAATTTATGGTTTTCAAGGTAGTTTCTGATACTTACGATCCACACGTTCATCTGGGTTTTGTTCATCTTCATCAAAATCCGGTATGTAAAAATCTGGTGGAACCTGTGTAGAAGAAACTGATCAGTGTTAAGTTACACATTAAATCACTAAATATTTGATGATGATTCGAGTTTACCTCTTGCATTTGCACACTCGGCGCGTGTTGGATAAATCGCAAATTCTCTAAAATCTGTACTTTTATTGAACTGATGTACGATTTGGTATTTAGATTCTCCTGTTTTCATTTCCAAAACACAAATGAATCTCAATATCTCTATGACGTTTGTTTAAGCAATGAGGAAAACTAGAAGAACTCCTTACAATATGACCGCCTGGTATCTTCAAAGAAAAATCCGGCGCAAAATACTTGATGTACTCATTATCAGGAATCTCTGCAAAATAATTAACCTGTGAGCCACAAAGGCAGAAGCACCAAACTTTCTCTGACAAACAATATAAACACTTTACTAACCATTAGGAAGTTCTGTGTCCAAAAGGATGCTTGTCTCAACGGTCCAACACCTAGCTACGTTCTCCTTTGTGTATCCTCCGCCTCCTGTAACCTAAAAAACAATCGAAAAACAACTGATTTTGTCGTCGAGGAACGTATGATTACAGGAAGGAATAGTAGATGCAAGTCAAGAGAGGTAGATACCAGCAGAGGAAGATTGAATTTCTTCACAAATTTAACACATTCAGCATGTCCTGGAGAATGCACAAGTTAAATCCGTTTCAGAACCCGAGTCGCATAGAAACTAGCAATATAGAGATTGAAAGAGAGAAAGAGATTTGATTACAAGAAGAAAAAGCACCATCAATAGAGAGATTAAAGCATCCAAGTCGATCCCTGGCTAGTGAATCTGCCCCACATTGAAGAACGATTGCACCTGGTTGATATATCTCAACAACCTTAGCAATTACCTAGAGACCAAAAGACGGAATCAAAACATGAAAAAAGGCAAAAACATCAAAAATTTGCTAGTCTGAGTTAAAGAACTTACTGTCCTGAACAGACGGTTGAAACTATTGTCATCAATACCATCTTTCAGCGGCACATTTATGGCATAATATTTTCCTTCTCTTTCTCCTACTTCCTTTTAAAAGAAAAGTACTTCACAATGACAGTTCATCCAAACACATCAAAACAGTCCTCAGAAACACATGAAATAAATTCTGAATACTTTACCTTAACATCGCCTGTCCCTGGAAAGAACTTATCCCCAAACTTATGGAAGCTGACAGTCATCACTCTGCCGTGATAAAATTCAAAGATATTGGTAAATAGTTTCTATAAAAACTAGTTTCGAGAGCTGTTGTGGACAATCTAAGTGTACCTGTCAGTGAAGTAAAATGCTTCTTCAACTCCATCACCATGATGAACATCTATATCTATGTACAGCACACGGGGATGGTGTTTCAACAGCTCCAGAATTCCTAGTACGAGATCGTTGATGTAACAAAACCCAGATGCATCACATTTCTTGGCATGGTGCAACCCGCCTGCCCAATTTATAGCAACGTCACAGAGTTTGTTGTTCAATCTTCTTGCCGCATCTATAGACAAAAAAATTTCAGTCCGTGAATAATTCTTCCAATGTGGCAACCAAACATTACCAACAAATACTGTGCGTATAATGTTTTACCTATGGTTCCCCCAGCATAAATTTGACAAAATTCAAACAAATCCTCAAAGACAGGACAATCCTCTCCCAGATTATCTGCATCAAAGTACCTTACATCTAAACATATAGATAACATATAGATTACAAAAAACCAATTAATGAAGACACAAAACTTACATCTGGCCATTTCATTGGGAAATAAGTTCTGATTTTCTGGATTAATTCGTTGCAGGAACTCCACATAGTCAGGGGAATGGAACTGAGCCATCTCAATAGGATATGCCTTGTGTGGACGCTAAAACAGTAGAAAACGTATACAGAGTATAAATGAGATGTACAGTGAGATTGAAAACAAACGAAATAAAAGGATCAAGAAGCATGAAATATGAGCAGGAGACACTAACATAAACTTCCATCTTGCTATGCAGGCCATATGCGAGGATAAGATGATGGGTCATACAAAGCCTGTGAGGTTTCATTGGGTGATTCGGACCAAAATAAACGCTCCCCACATCCCCTGCAACACAATGAAACCGTCAGCATATTATCCAAAACCCTATGAATTGCCACAGAAGCTACAACAAGAAGAAATATTAAATCTTGCAGAAAATCTTCAAGTATGAATAGGAAACTATTATATAGCAAATCTGTAAAAATTATTTGGAAAGGAACTTCAAAAGAACACAAATGTCAAACACTATATGCAAAGATGAATACAGCTAAAGCTGAGATAAAGTTCTAGGGTTTCATATTTCAGGCAAAGAAAAAAGAGACTTGGCCAAAACAATCAAAGAAGTCAATTTCTAGAGTCTTCTTCAGTACAAAAAGGCTTCTGGTTTAATCTTAGACTAAAGAGGCAAGAAATCAAAAATCAGAAACTTCACCTAAACCCCTTGTTATTTCATCAAAAACCCTACTCAAAAACTAAATCAAAACTAGATATTTCCGAACTAATCGTAACCCTGAACTTATTCTTGATTTTCTCTATTAAAGATTCCACCTTTCGATGCATCTATTGTGAAATAAAGACGACGACAAAGTCTAGTTCGGATGGGTAAAATAGCTCAAGAATTACAATTGAAAACTTAGATGAATAAAGATATTTATATGAAGAATTTTAGGAGTTTTTATTCATAAATAAAAAAGAAAGAAAGAGAGAATGAATATACCATCATAAAAGTAGGAGATTTTGTCCTTGGAGCGCATATCGTAACACAGAGATCGTACGAAATCTCAATCTGAAAGAAGGGTTAGAGAGTTAAATTTTAAGGTCTGCGTAGCTTCAGTAGAGATGAGTAGAATTCTCCATTACTGAAGATTTTTCACGAATAAGAAGCGTTGCGAGAAGAGAGAGAGAACAGAGCTCACAAGAGGAAGAGGAGAGGAGTCCAACGTGAAACGCCGGCCTTTTAACATTCTATTGACAAAGCGGTTTACTCATGGGTTTATAAAACCAGACCGGTAGCTTTGCTTCAGTCAAACCGAATCGAATCAAATAAATTAAAAACCTAACCAAATCAAAATTATGTATAAATTAATTGGTTTAGGCGTTGATTAGTAAAACTTACTCTTTGTAGGAACCAATCATATTTGTCTATTTAAAATTCTTCAAATATGATTAATTCCTATAAGGTTACATATATTTTGTTCTATTTTGTCAACTGTTTTTGTGGGATAAATAGGAGTTGAAAATTTATATAGAGTTAATTGATTTAACCATTGAAAAAACTATTAAGTTTGCAATGAGATTTATAAATTTGGGGAAAAAATTGGTTTATATATCTATTAAATCTTTTTCTTTCTTTTTTTGTCAACTTGTCTAGTGACCACCTTTAATTTCCTCCTTCATATTTCAGGTAGAGAGTTCGATCTTTGGTACCTTGAGAATTTATAAAGTGGTTACACTACTGAGCTATCTATCCTTGGTATATATCTGCTAAATCTTATTTATTAATTTCAAAAATCTCCGGTATATACAAAATAATATCTTATTCATAATTTAAATCCTATCACGAGTACACAGCGACTTAAAATCCGAATTTCATAAAAAGCAATAAAGATGAATATTGAACTATTTGACTAAAGAGATATATGTCTAATGTCTCAATAGTTTATACAAATATGATTAAGACTCATATTTCTTTTCTTTTTTTGGTTAAAATGTGAAATTTTATGCTCAACAAAAAAAGTTATATACACAGTAGGGAAAGAAGAAAAATCTAACAAAGAATAAAGAATAATAAAAACATCTAAGACATTCGAAGTTCAAACCATCTTTGAAGCAAAGTATAAAGTCTATGAGTAGATTTATAGTGCAAAGATGAAATCCTGTTTCGAATAATTTTATCTATCTCATGGGTGAGAGTAGATGAAGATTTCCAAACTCAGTCATGAATGCATCCATTACGTTCTCTCCAAATACAATATATGGCAGATTGAAAAACCAGCTTCAAAAGAATTTTATCCTAACAAAGCCAGGATGAGGAGCGAACAGCTGAAAGAGTTTCATACCAATTTGGATTGATACGATCACAAAGGAGAGAACCACACAGATCTGTCCAGATTGTAAAACTAAATGGACAAGCAAAAAATAGGTGGTCTCTTGTCTCATCTCTCTCACCACATAGAGGACAACTTTGAGTCAAATCCCAAATTATCATTCGACTTCCAGTAGACAAACGATCATAAATGGTAAGCCAAGAGATAAATGACAATTTAGGTATACCTTGAGAGAACCAAATGATATTAGACCATGAGACTTTGTGGCTTAATCTACGAAGCAGTTCCCAAGTTTTAGTGGTAGAGAAACAAGTTTTAAACTCCATATCTGAATGTTTCCAAAGGAAAATATCAGGCCCTAAGGTAGTATCAGGAGGAGAAATATCCTGAATAGAGGCAACTATCTGAGGAAATCGACGAGAGCAAGCACCAGAGAAACACCAACGAGAATCAGAAACTGCATCATCAACCTTTGCATTTGAAGGTAAGCCAAAATATTTGATGCCACTAGCTCCTATAATATCAATAAGTTTTCCCAAATCAGACCAGTTGTCATACCAAAAGGAAGAATTAAGACCTGATCTGAAATTAACTTTAATGAAGCTATATGCAATGTTACGCAGTTTCAGAAGTTTATTCCATGCCCATGAACCAGATGCAGAAGGAGAAACATCCCAAAAAGTAGAATATCTAAGGAGCTAGTGATGAATCCAAGAAACCCAGAGGGAGCTTGAAGAAGTGATAAGCCGCCAGATCAGATGAAGACCAAAGACCTGGGACATAACTCTCAATGATCGGATACCAAGTCCTCCTTCATCACGAGGCAGGCAAAGATCAGAGCAGCAAATTTTTTCTTTAGAGGAGATATTGGGATTGACAGACCACAGAATAGCAGAGCAGAGCTTTTCAATCCATCTAAACAACAAATAGGCAATTGGAAAGCAGAACACCAGAAGTTCATAGTACTGAAAATTACTAACTTTATCAACTGAAGTCGGCTGGCATAAGACAAAGTTTTTGAGGCTCAAGGAAAAACCGAGACTTAATCTTTGTGATTAAAGGCTCAAAATCCTTCTTGCTCATAGCTTTAGTAGTGTGGGGAAGTCCCAAATATCTGATAGGGAGTGAACCAATAGAAATTCCAGCTGAGTTAGGTGCTCTACATAGATCATTAGTGTCACGACCAGCAATATAAATGGAGGATTTTGCAACATTAATTTGCAGACCAGAAATATTTTTGAATTCTTGTATGACATTTAGACTACCCTGCAGAGAATTTGGAGAGCCATCTAGAGAAATTGAGGATATCATCAGCAAAACTCAAATGAGTAAGCTTCAAGTCCTTGCAATAAGGATGGTATCGAAACACAGACTTAGCAGCCGCTTGATTGAGTAATTTGGAGAGGACATTATTAATAATGACATAGAGGTATGGAGAAAGGGCACAACCTTGCCTAATACCCCTAGAACTGAAGAAGAAACCTTCCAAATCACCATTAACAGAGACTAAAAAAGAGGCTGTAGAGATGCATATGTAAATCCAGTTAACAAAAACCGCAGGCAGACCAATAGCAGTAAGAATGAGACAATAAATGACAAATCCATAGAATCAAAAGCTTTTGCGATGTCAAATTTGATTGCACAACGACCAGAGATAGAAGGTTTATGACAACCATTAACTAGCTCGATAATAAGTAATACATTTTCAAGCGGCAATCGATTTTTAATGAAAGCAAACTGGTTAAGTTCAATAGTAGAGGGAGAATGTTCTTGAGACGATTAGCAAGGATTTTTGAGATAACCTTGTAAAGAAGATTGCAACAAGCTATGGGCTTGAAATCTCGCATAGTAGAGGGATCTAAAACTTTGGGGACAAGTGTTAAAGCTTTAGCATTTACACCTGTTGGGAGGAAGTTATATAGAAAGAAAGACTGTATAGCAACGACGAATTCTGGTCCAATAGTGTCCCAAACAGCTTTGTGAAATTCAACTATAAAACCGTCGGGTCCCGGAGCTTTATTTGAAGGCATCGAGAATAAAACCCTTTGTATTTCAGCAGGGGTAACATGAGCAACAAGAGAAGCAACAGAACTCTGGGAACATGAAAAATCAATCAGATCATCTAGATTAGAAGAGACAACTTGTGTACCTTGCTGAAGAAAATTGGAAAATAGCTAACAGCTTCTTTCTTAATATCATCAATAGAGGTGAAAGAAACATTAGAGGTAGAGGTAATGCGTTTGATAGCATTATGAGAAGCTCTAGATTGAGTAACTCTATGAAAAAATGCAGTGTTCTGATCACCATGCTTCAACCAATTTATTCTGGACTTTTGTCTTAAAAATTGCTCTTCAATGAAAGCAAGATAATGCCAATTAGAGGAGGCTTCAGGTATAGTATAAAAAGAGGCGGGAGAGGGATCCATAAGAACATTTTCCTGACAAGAGCAGAACTTTTCCAAAGCTGCTAAAGTACGAACAGGAAGATTTCCATACTGAGACTTATTGAGATTTCTCAAAATCGGTTTTAGAATCTTAAGTTTGCGGTGAAAAAGATGAAGAGCTGACTGAGAATGGAAAAGAGCTGGAGTAGAAAACCAAGATTGATGGACTAAAGAAGCAAACTAATCGTTACAAGTGAGAAAATTGAAGAGCTGAAACGGCCGACGATTTCTTTTTATGGGTGAAGATAATCTCACCAGACATCTTAATGATCCGAAATACCACCATAATCAAACTCAGCAAAAGCAGACGGAAAAGATTTTAACTATTTTGAATCAATGAGAGCTCTATCCAGTTTTTTCCCAATAGGATCAAGCTCTCGTTTGTTTGACCAAGTAAAGAGAGGTCCAATAAAGTGGAGATCCAAAAGGTTACAGCTATGAACCATATTCTGAAAATCATGCATCCCTGATTGAATGAAGACAGAATCAAGAGGATTAGAACGTTCAGTAGTAGACAAAATCTCATTAAAATCTCCAAGGACAATCCAAGGGAGGGATAAATGAGAGAAAGTTGATTTAATTTCCAATAATTCCTGCCAGAGAATGTAACGGTCAGCCTCAAAGTTCGAAGCATACACAGTAGAGCAGATGAAAGAAGTGCCAGAATCAACAACATAATCTTACAAGTAATGTGATGTGAGCTCTTAGTAAGGAGCAACACTTGAACATTACTCGAAAAACAAAACCAAATCCTCCCTAAACAATGAAAATCATAGTTAGTAATAAGCTGACAGCTTGAAAAACAAGAATGCAGGATAGAGAGATGATTTTCTTACAAACTCGAGTTTCCAAAAGACAGCCAAAATTAGGACCAATGCTTTTTATCCAATTACGAAGAACTGAGTGTTTGCGAGGTTTATTGAAACCCTGCATATTCCAACTAAAGAACAAGATCATAGCTTCGTAGGAGAAGCAATTAAAGAAGATGCAGGTCCCATAGCAGAAACAACATGTTTAACCCGTGAGGAGGAGGCTCGAAAAACCTTGGGTTTCAAAACCTTGGCCTTAGCACGAGAGAGAACACTACTAGTATCAACAATATCCAAAATTTCTCCTTCTTCTGGAACATTAATAAGTACCGAGAAATTAGGAGGAGAGGCAGGACATTTAGGTAAAATAGAGGAGCTCTTTGTTTTAGCAGAGATATGACTAGATCTCTTAACTGCACTCCAGCTATGACCCGGATTATCCAAAACATGATAAGAAGAGACTGACGAATTGGCTGAACTTCCAGTAACAGCAATACTATTTTCAACAGAAGAAGAAAGGACAACAGGGAGAGCTAAATCAGTAGATTTATCCTTATCCGTGGTAGCTACGAAGAAAGCCTCAGGCACATTATTAATAGGAGCAATAGGCACGACATTAGGAGAAGGAACCAGGATAGGAGCAGCAGTAATACCCATAGGAGAAGAGTTATTAGTAACAGAAACCGAACCATTATCAGTGTTGTGAACAATAAGAGCATGTTCTAAGGATGTAGCAGGGACTTCTATAGAAGAGATATCAGAGTGAAACAGATTCAGAAGGATTACCCACTTCATCAGACTTAGTAAATTGACAGTTCTTTGCAAGATGTCCCCACTTATTGCATGAGACGCACTGGGGAGGAAGTCATGAAAAAGAAACAGACACACAGGAACTAGGAAAAACACCAGCTACAAGATTAATTTGCTTAGGTAAAGGGCGCTGCAAATTCACTTCAATCAACACACGAGCAATGTCAAACCAAGACACCTTTCAGTAGATGGATGAAGTTTGACTGGAGTACCTATGTGATTGGAAAGAAAACTCAGTCCTTTGTAAGAGAAAAGGTGATTTGGAACCTTTTTCAAATCAACCCACATAGGAATCGAAGACAGGTCAAGACATTGAGAGGCAGTATCCGGAGTCCAATCACAGATCACCAATGAAACATCTCCAATGTGCCAAAATCTCTGAAGCAGGACACGCCTACGAACAGCAGCATTAGAGATCTTGAAAAGAACATAAGTAGCATATATAAAATTAGTATCAACTTTCAGGTCATTTTTCAGGGATTACCAGAGACGATTAATCGCCATATGATTTTGTTTTTTTTGTAGGAAGAGGGAAGAAAAGCCCTCTCAAACTTTATTCATGAATTAAAATCATGTCGAAATATGTATAACATGAACACAACCAGATAAGTCATCAAAAGCAAGAGACTCCACACACTCCGGAGCTCTCTCTAGTCTATGAAAACCTAAGGGAAAAGAAAACGCATAGTTTGTCAATCCGTCCGCAAGACAATTAGCCTCCCTATACACATGAGAAAATCAGACTATTCAGTCCTTCGCAACAAAGCCATAGCACAAACATACTAGGAATGAAAAAGGGTGAGAGTCACTAATCCCTTTCGTAATAAAGTCCACAGCCATTACCGAATCAAGTTCAACCTGTAACCTTGATATGCCCATCTCCCAAGCAGTAAACAACCCATAGTATAGACCCCATAGCTCAGCCAAGGGCCCTGAACAAATGCCTATATGTAATGCAAACCCGAAGCACCAATTACTGGCATGGTCCCTAATCACACCTCCAACTGCAGCAAGATTAGAAGAATCCCTCGAGGCACCATCCGTATTCAACCGAAACCAACCCTCTGATGGTAATTTCCAACGAACCTGTCGAATTACTCTAGGAGGTAGAGCTCGACCATTCCCAGCTTTGATCTTCAGGAAGCTTTGGTAGGCCTCCTCCGCCTTTGATTTCACAAAACGAATACGGTCCCTACAAACATTGTTGTTCCCGAACACATTATCGCCGCATGATTTTGTGATGGCAATTAAACTTATACATTTATATATCTTCTTAAGAATTTTAACTTAAGTCCGTTGATATACGGAAAAGTGAATTTGGTCAATAGTTAATGTTCATAAATTTTATTTACTGACGCTTAACTCTAGGTAGTCATGTAATCCTACAAAATTAGATTTAAGATCAAGTTTGCCAATTATTTGTTATCTAACTTAACTGGATCATATGTTAGAAGTGATAGATATAGCTAATGGTGGATTTGAATCGTACGTGTACTGCATAATATTCTACAAGATTGGTCCCACAAGGACGAAATTTTCTAATATCAGCTTGTTTGAGAAGTACTTACCGGTTACCAACCCAACTTAGTGACAAAGATTTCAATGACTATAAATATACTTTGATCTCTTAAGAACCCAACCTACTCAAACACCATTACTGATGGATCGCATAATGTTACTAGTTCTTCTTTTTACAGTAATACTTCTGCTTCTGTCTATTGGAATTTTAATTCTTGGGTTTAGTTTTCTACTTTTTATCATATCCTACTTTTCATTTCCCGGCTTACGTAAATTCATATCAGGTAAATGTTCTAGTTTTATATTTTGTTTCATACTCTCAAAGTTATTTTGTTATCTTTTTGAGTTTTCATTATTTTGTTATCTTTTATGTATTTACATCAAGATTCAAATTATCTTGTTTCTCCAACCTCAATTTTTGCAGATATAAAACCAAGTCTTGATATCTTATGCCGAGTATTACGAGGTAACACAATTGGATTAAAAAACTCAATCCAAGTTCTGAATTTTGGTGGAGAAAACTACATAAATAGACTTTATTTTTTGTTCATTTGGTTTTTCTTTTCGTTTCTTATAGCTTAATGGAGAAATAAGTATTGATAACAAAGGAATAATTACGTACTAACTCACCGTAGAAACATGTTGTTTTGTCTTTTTTTGTCTTAAGGTTTGCTTGATAGAAAGGAAGAAGATAAGTCCTTGAATAGAGATGTTCCAATTACGTCCCCAAATGAGCATAAAAGATCCAAATCTTTCTATTATGAATCACCTAACCAAAGTCCGCAATCATCGGAGCCTATTTATGGCGATAGTTTGTCAAGAAGAACCAGAAAATCCAAAATCTTATCACCATCCCACACATTCCAAAAGCCAAGACCAGTGTTTTCTGATCATGATCAATCTTACGATTATGAAACACAATTATCGGAATCTCTATATGACGATAGTTTGTCAAGAAGAAGCAGAAGATCTAGAACCTTTCCATTCCCCACAATCCAGAATTCAGAATCAATGTTTGGTGGCCATGAATATTACAGTCATGAATCACAATCATCTGAACCTATATCTAGTAATGCACCACATCCTAAAGAACCAGAAAATCAGAGATCTTATAACCATGATCTTTCACATACCAATGAGCCAGAAAAACCAATAACTCCATGCCCAATTTGTGACCCTGAATCTACCTATTAAGCATCAAGTGGTAACGAAGAAGAAGAAGAGCCCAACTCGGAATGCTAATAAGATCTGAGTAAAATGAATCAAGTCTTATACTTCTTTGATTTCAACTTGTAGAAGTTCAACTCCATATTTTCTAGTTAAGTAATGAATAAACAAAATAATTGGTAGTTTTTGACTACCCAAAATTCATGTGTCTTTGAGTCGATCATATACTAACTTGAAATCAACATCTTTTTTGGATTTGAAGAGAAATTTATCATCTGGTACGAACAATTGTGCTTAAATATCAGTACAAACAATGTCATCACCAAGATATGTCCATCAAAACATTAGGAAGGTTTACATTACATGTGAGAATTTGAGATTCCGACGCTCAAACTCCATATAATAAGTGGATTTCCCATTCTTACTAATATAAGATATTAGGTCCTTTCGTGCGCATAGCTTGAATATGGTACTAGATGAGAATTCGGAATTCTAACTCGAATAGAGTTGATTCCCTAACCTTACTGATATGGGATATCTTACATTATCATCAATCACTAGATAAATTTGGAATAACTTTTAAGTTTGTAGTCCACGATGTAAAATAATTTATGATAATGTTTTTGCTACAAAGCAAATAAGGGTAAAATTGTTATAAACTAAGACCCCAATTGAAAATTATTTGCCTTGCTTTCAAAAGCAAAAATCTTTGTAAAAGATTTAAATTAAATCAAGGGTCGACGATCCATTTCCACCCCGAAGTTTGAATATAACAACTGGTTCACTTATTCTTTAGACGTCTGTATAATTGCACACAAATTTATTTCATAAAATCTAATTGCACCTAAAGTATACTAATTATCTAATTGAACCTAAATTATACATAATCAACTTAATTGTACAAATCACGGGTTAATTGTTAACCGACTTTTGGGTTACAGTCTTCGCCCAATACTTAACCGATTTTAAACCAATTTAAGACCCAGTACATAATTTCTTCGAAAGGAGACGTCAATTGAAGCACTTGTAACTCCTCCCCGAATCTGAACGCATGTGAAGCACTCAGCTTCTTTGTTCTCTGATTCTATTGCATATAGAGTTGGATACAGGATGTTGTACCTACATCAAAATTGATTATGCTGATCAACCAATAAAAAGAGTTTCGAAAATTGAATATGAACAAAAAAACAGATGCAGAATCCTATTAAAACTCATGCTTTTCAAATGAAATTAAACTCATGAGAAAATAAAATAAGGGATCGATCAAACTGCAGAATCCAATTTACCAAAACAAAATTAGGACTCAGACCAAACTCTGCTAAGATTTCAGTAAAATGTAGTTCTAGGTCACATCAATCTATGGAGTCCAGTCAATAACGCAAAATTCGAAAGGACACAAGAACGATTTAGCTCAGTCTCAATTTGATTCATAGGAAAATCCAATTCAAGGGACTAGAGTAGATGTATAGAACCAAAATCGGATAATATTTAGAAAAAAAACTACAGCAAGGTAATAATTTCATGTCAATTTACAGATTTCTAGTTAATTTTTTTGCACAATACAAAAGAAAACACAAGGGAAGGAGACGTTCTAGCTTCCTCGATTATGTCAAATGTTAAAGGAGACTATAAACAACTGACTACGCACGAGACGATGAACAACTGAGAGGACTCGATTCCTCACATTCATGGCCTCATTCAGCTTCACGGTTTCTCTTGGATCTTAAATTGGTTTAAAATTGGTTAAGTATTAGATTAAGATCGTAATCCAAAAGTTGGTTAACAATAAACTCATGATTTGTACAATTTGACCGATTACCTATAATTTAGGTTCAGTTAGATTGTAATAAGTATACTTTAAGTACAATTAGACTTCATAATATAAGTTTGTGTGCAATTAAACAAACGTCTAAAGAATAGGTGGACCAATTGTTATATCTAAATTTCGGGGTGGAAATAGGTCATCGACCCTTAAATCAATCATTTGCTTTTGACTTTAAAGTATGATTGATTTAATTTAAATCTCTTACAAAGATTTTGATATTTCAAAACAGCGAAAACAATTGTCAATCAGGACCTAAGACCACCATTATCAAGGGGTTCTTAAGGAGTGCTTAGATTATTTTATTATTAAAAAGTTTATTATCTCTCATCTTTTTACTCTCTCCTCTTTTTTATTCTCTCTCCACTTTTTTTACTCTCTCTCATCTTTTCACTCTCTCATTTTTTTACTCTCTCTCCTCTTTTTTATTCTCTCTCCTCTTTTTTACTCTTTCTCCTCTTTTTACCCTCTCTCCTTTTTTATTCTCTTCTCTTTTTTCACTCTCTCTCCTCTTTTGTGCTCTCTCACCTCTTTTTACCCTCTCTCCTTTTTTATTTTCTTTCCTCTTTTGTTACTCTCTTTCCTCTTTTTACCATCTCTCCTTTTTTACTCTCTCTCCTCTTTCTCACTCTCTCTCCTCTTTTTTACTCTCTCTCACCTTTTGACTCTTTCCTCTTTTTTGCTCTGTCTTATCTTTTTACTCTCTCTCTTTTTTAGTCTCTCTCATCTTTTTAATCTCTCTCCTCTTTTTTTAATAGGTCTCATCTTTTCACTATCTCTCCTCTTTTTACTCTCTCTCCTCTTTTTTACTATCTCATTCTCTCTCATCTTTTGAGTCTTTCTCGTCTTTTTTACTCTCTCTCTGATCTTTTTACTTTCTTTCATTTTTTTGTTCTTAAAAACCCCACTTTAAGAACTCCCATTAATCCTACATAAAAATTATCCACAAAAATACAATTTTTAACTCTAAGATACCCCAATAATATTGCTCTAAGATGTTATTTGAGTAATTTGACTATTTTAGGTATTAACCCTTTCAAATTTTCAAAAATCACTCCACTGTTACCGTTTATACTTTTGCCGGAAAAAGAAAAGTATTGTTTTCAAACATCGGCCGGAAAAAGTGTTTTCCACCATTGTTAAATCGTAAATTACTGACAATCTAAGCAGAAAAGAGAAAACAAACGAAATGCAAGAAATATCCAGCAAAATCCTCTTTCTTCCTCTTCTTCTACTTTTCTTCCTCAATTTCTCTTTGTCCACACAAAACCTACAGCAAGAAGAAGAAAACTACTATTGTGGTAACACTCCAATCCCAAACCCATCTAATCTCATAGCCTGTGGATCTGGAAAACTCTATTTCAAAACCTCATCAGGTCTCATCCATGTCCCTTCAATTGATTTCTCTACCAAAACCTCTCACTCCTCTGAAGTGAAATTAGGAGCTAGGGTTTCTATGGAAGTTGAAGGTCACATGCCAGATTTGTGCATTGCTTGTGAAAGACCAGATGGTAACTGTGGAGTTGCTCTTAGATGTCTCTGTCATCCTAAACAATGCAGTTAAGTTTTATCATTCAGTAATTGGAAATTAGATTATCTCTTATCTTTTTTGATTTGATTGATTGATTTTTCTTTGTGGGTTGTTTTTGCAGAGAACAAAGTTGTCAACTTTGGAACAAAGTCTCGAGCTTTATCTGGTAACACACAGCAGCTTCTTCCACTTTTGTCAATGGCTTTGTTTCTCATCTGTTTTTGATCTGTAAATATCTCACATTTAGCTTCTTAGTCTAGTCTGAATGAGTAAAAGCCTTCAAACCAAAAATCCTGATTAGTTTTGGGATTCGTGTTTATCAAATTTGGATATTATCTCTGGTTGTTTCAATGTGTAAGGGCATATAGTGATGAATGATAATTATATATTAGAGTTTTGCCTTTCTCCTATGGTGGATTATGAATCCTTCTTTTTTATGTTAAAAAGGTTTATGTGATCAAAATTGGAGGCCATAGATTAACTGAAGCAGATCTTAAAATGAACAGCTAAGCTAGTAAAACAGACAGTTTTAGGTAGAAAGCAGGAAGTAGTGAAGTGCAGAACCAAGAACTAAAGCAAGTCCAAAGCTGAGAGTTGGTTTAGTCTCTTAAGTAGCCTTGTTCTTCACAGTTTGCACCACTCTTTGCAACAATCTGAATAGATAGTTGTCGTAAGGGACTGTAATTTCTGTTATTGTCTTCACGCAACATCTCGTAGACTATCACATCGAATAAAAAATTAGGAGCCAAGGTTTTGGGTAATCTTTGTTAAGAAATCAAGTCCATTTCTTGCTACTTTTGATGACATGTTTATGTACTGAAATCAGAAGTAACATAGCACTAAACAGTCTGATAAGCACATGAACACTTTAACTGACTGATTCGAGTCTAATTCACTGCATATTACTCAAAGTTTTGTTCAGTCAATTTACATACAAGTGTTTAGCTTAAGTAAAGTAGAGTGAGTCCATAATGAATAGGATGCGTCTGTTCATATAAGAGTTTGGCCAGCCAGAAGGATACAATTGAATGTTCACAGAGAGCCTAGCTCTGTATAATCAATTAGTGCAAGTCTTTATCTTTTCTTGGTTATCAACGCGCAACGCCTCCGGGTTTACTCGAACGTGGCTGAGATCGTGACTTGGTTCATAACACAGTCCGAGAGAAATAGACATTTTAGACGTAGATGTGGTTGGGTGTGCTTCGTTGTGCAAACTTTATAAAGAGGCGTGATCAACTTCAAGACTCCTTTTGTGAATTCTTTCTCTCATAGCAGTATTTTGATTTGGTGCTAAAAACAACACCAAGAAATTCATCCTCGAATCTAAGTTAGGATTTAGATCTTTTGAATGAATTTTGTTATGGGCCTTGAGAACCCACCACTTATAATAATCACTAAAAAAATTAAGAAGAATAATCTTCATTAGATCTCTAGTTTTTGTTGACTAGACCAAATCAGTCTTGCGGGTGAGTATATAAACATAGGTGAGTGATGTAAAAAGTAAGAAAACAAGATTTTAATACATTCTGTCAATATATTGTTTTTAATTTGGTCTAATCAACAAAACTTAGATATTAAAATGAGATTCAACACGAGTTACAAGTTTATTGCGCCTAAGTAAAAATTGGTGATTATAAGGTTACTATATTTGACAATGTTTTTTCCATGAATATATATATAGGTTTAGATAAGGAAATATATGGTTTGTGAAAAGCAAGCCTATATGATTGAGTTTGACTGGTCTTTTATTGAGTTTACGCGAAACAACACATAAACTCATAAACTAAAGTACAGAACACAAGTGGCTTAGTTAAAGTAATATGATTATTGTCTCTACATTACTTCACTTTTCTCAGTTTCTTTTTCCTCGAACCTTCGTTTCTTCAATGTAGGTATAATTCTTCCCATTTGACTTCCCACTACTGCACAAAACATATATTTGGAAATTTACATAATTCTATATATCAAAATTCAAGAGAAAAGTTTGAGAAGCAGAGGTTTCTACTCGGGTCAAAAGCAGAATTAATGAAAAGAAAATTACCTTGAGTTAGAATTTGGAGGGTTTGGACCACCACATTTGATCTTACAACCCTCGAAACAATCTCCATCGAAATCAGAACAATTGCGAGAACAGAACCGAAAACAATTTATCCAAGATCTGTGTTTATGTTTATGTCTATGTTTATGTTTTGATTCTACACCTATTACACTAACCATCACCAACATTATTACAATTACCCAAGTTAATTTTGTCATTTTTTTCAAAACAAACTTTGCTCTTTTCTTGATGTTGTTATGCGAAGAATCACTCTATTTATAAGCTTTTAGTATATTTCTAAGAAAATTTCGTTTTTCCTAGTCAATTTGAATTGTTTTCTATCAAATTTGGATTTTTGAATGTCTTAAATGATTTAAAGTTCTATTTACATTCTTTTTCCAAAAGATCTCATCCTTATATGTGTGATTTAACAAATTTAGAATAAGAATCTAACATGAAAAGACCGATCAAATCTTATATAATTGAAAGTTAAAGCTATTAACTAGGTTTAAATGGTAATCCACATATAAGTTTTTTTGTTAGAATTGACCGATAATCTAAACTTTAAATTCTATTATGTATGGTTACACAATTATCTCAAATCGAACTCTATCAAAAAGATATCGGTGGGGAGACACTTTTCCTACCGATATTAGTATTTTACTATTCACGTTTTCTATTTACGTTTTTAAAAATGAATTGCAATCTAAATTTGTTTTTAGGACAGGCACAATATTCAAATCAGGTTACACTTTAACAAATTGTATTTTATAATTTTGTTTCTAGCCCTAGATTTTTTTTTCGTCAACTTACAAATATGGTTCAGTTACAGTCTTTGGAATACATTAATATTAATATTTTTTATTTTCCAATTAAATAGTTTTATATTTGAGTCAATGTACACTCATGTTGTTACCATTAACAATTGTAGAAAAATATTCGAACCTAAATAGAATCAATTTGTTCTTTCTTTATTTCACATAAGTACTAAGAAATGGATTAAACTGAAAGCAAAGAATGCGACAATTTGTAGAGTTGGTCACCAAATTAAGATGACGTACGTCTTGATGAAGATAGTACACCCACTACAATTTACGATTCCTCCAAAAACCAGAACTCACAAGATACAATAATGGCTAATACATATCTATGTTACTCGACTAAAGCTCGATCATCGGTTATATACTCAACTAGATTGAGCTCACTATTCTATCTTACTTGTTTTTACAGTGGACTATATAACAGCTCTATTAGCTCATTAACTCTTTTAAAGCAAACACTTTGATGCAGTCAAAGTTTTTCATTTTGTCATTGACTACAAACTACACCTACAGAGGATCCAATCAGCGATTCTATTTGAGTAAAGCAGTTGAAATAATAATAATAATAATAATAATAATAATAAGCGGTTGAATGAAAAGTCGTTTAAAAATGGATGGTTGAAGTTAGCGCTTGGCAAACACCCATAAATAATTATGCTTTGAATTAATAGTTAAACGTATATAAATAACTTTAAACACTTGTTTCAATCGATAATTTCAAATAAAATTGTGATTATATTAAAATATGCATCCACTTGTTTATTGCTACAAATCAAACCTCTAAGTCTTAATGTGAACATGTAAAAAAAATCAAAAAACATGTTTTCTACCAATTTTGGACTAAAACCAAGTGATCAGAAAATGGTGATCGTAATTTTTTGACAATAAAATATAGGGTCAATGCACGAGTTGTTGTTACCAAATACGTCCAATTTGAATTTCGCTAATTTACTTACCATTTTAAAAGATAAATCCGTTGACCAAGACAGATTTGGAAATTGTGCAAAAATAGAGTTGACTATCAAAACCGTTGACCAAAACACTGTTCTTAATATACATTGCTTCAATAGATGAGAAATTACCGTCCATAACAATGGATAATTCTATATTTGCAAGAGTAACAACCGCCAAATAAATACAAATTTGTTTTTGAAAAAATGTCATAATACTCTTATTGTTTAGTTCAATATTTGTTAATAATAAGCATTACCAAAAAAGTTATTATAGGTTTTAAATTTTTGTTGTCTTCAAATTTATTGAACTGTTATTGTAAATCTTTTATTATTAATCTACGCAACTTATTATCATTCATAATTTACGTTATACTATTTATTATATTATTATTCTGTAAAATACATCAATACCAGATCATCGATCCTCTCTTATTTTTCTTATGTATATCTAATTTATTATCCTGGTAAACAAAATTTTACCAATCTACACAATTTGTTATCGTCAGTTAAACAGTAACATAAACGTAACAATAACATAAAGGTAAAAAGAAGAATCATTGTTATTTTGCCAATTAAAATCTATTATTGTTAGATCCTTAATTTTTGAAACATTGATTGATATTTACTTCGTTTACTCTTAATAGATTTAGAAACATGATCAAACAGTTCAACTAAAATGAAGAATGAAAAAACTATTAATTTTTAATTACTTTTAAGAATGATAAGTGTCAACTAAATGTCATCAATTTCTATTTCGTTTTGACGGCATATCTAAACCACTCGATTCATCCATTTGGTCAATATAATTGTCTGATTAATCAGTAGAAACCAATTTAACCTTCCAAAAGCCACAAATTATGTTACCAATTATACTCAAACAAAAAAAAATTTGTTACCAATTATATAAAAGTCATTATAAGAAACATGAATATATGTGCCAATTATGGTCTAAGCATGCACCCAAACTGACGATTGTCAAAGTAAACAAAGGTGAGCTAAAACGTGCCAGTCTTGGACATGTAAATTCCAAAATAAGACTAAGGAAACTTCGGACCTACTACTTACTGCACATGTCTCATATTTTATCAAAATCTATAGACGTTTGTAATAATTATTATCTTCTTATTAGCTGAACTCGCGTAAGTGTTAAGTTTTTATTTATTAAAAAAATCACATATAATTTGTTGGAGAGAATAGGTAAGGACACTTGTGAATTGGATTTGGAGCAAGAATAAGAAGAGATGATTGCCGATTTGGTGTTCTTATTAGGATTAAGTATGCCAAAAAACATATTTTTCAAAAGATTGTACCTCTATTTATAATTTATAGAGACGGTTACATGTGTAGAAAATAAAAGAAGATTTACAATTATTTTGATAAGACTGAATCTGTTAAGATTCGCGCTAGATTGTGAAAATTTTCCATATCGGAACATGAAAATTTCCATTTTTTTGTTTTGCTGACGTGTCATCCAACTTCTTTTCAGCTTTGTACAACCTTCCGAGACAAAATTTTTGCCGAGTCGAATATATTATCCGGAAAGACTTAGTGCTTGCAACCGGCTTATTTTTTTGTTTTTGACCTGTTGTTTTCGGTGGACCGAAGTAGCTTCTCAGATTCACCTCCAACAATTGTCTCCCCCAGACTCAGAAAATTCTAGTGTCGAATTTTCAAGTCGGAAGGGTTTCTATCTTCTAGAATCTTTGGTTCACGTGTCAGTTTGCGAGTGGGCTAGTCGAACAATTCCCTTGGGTTTACGCGAGTCATCATTGCGCGTCGATTCGGTATTTGCTCTTCCACTATAAATAACGCTCCAGTTCCTCTTGCATTTTTACTTTCACCCAAAATTTA
Source organism: Lepidium aucheri (assembly GCA_900406435.1). Classification (NCBI taxonomy): domain Eukaryota; kingdom Viridiplantae; phylum Streptophyta; class Magnoliopsida; order Brassicales; family Brassicaceae; genus Lepidium; species Lepidium aucheri. The sequence goes on along the minus strand of OVBA01002137.1, from coordinate 14,468 downwards.
TGATAAGTGACTTCTCTCTCTTCCTTCCCTCTCTACTTTTGCCGAGTTGATTTATTTATAAGTGAAATACTGCCGAAATGGAGAGAGATAGTTCTAGCTCTAGTTCTAGTTCTGAATTCTCTGACTCTAGTACTTCATCTGCTTCTAGTAGCAGCCAAACCCAAGAGGGTGTAAAGATATTTTTTATAGATAGTCCAGATGAAGACTTAGGTAACTGGCACATGGTCTTGATGTCGGTTTATCCATCATTAATTCAAGGAGGTTAGATAAATTACTCTTAGCGTGTCCCGAGATGATGGGGTGTTGAGATCGCTTCCGATCCTAACTCTTGTCCGTGAAATCCTCCAGAGGATTTTATCGCGATTTATGATTGTTGGTTTACGGAAACTAAAATATGGTTTTCCATTCTGGATTTGCTTCCTCGGTATTGCTTTGCCCAGAAAATTGCTATGTCCCAACTCGGATTTGCTGGAATTGTGAACATCGTTGCGTCATTGGTTCTTGGAAGTGAGGCAGGTGTTAACCTCGATTCTCTTATTTGAAGAGTTAACAGAACTTTGTGAAATCAAGTCCTCTCAGGGGACCTTTTTTGCTCGTTCAAAAGCTGGTAATTGGTTTTTGGATAATTTGACTTCCAAGGTTTCAAAATGGAAAACTTGCAACTTTTTCATTCGTCCTAGCGATATCGTCCGTTCGTAGAGACCGCTGAAATTTCTTTCTACTTGGACAAGAATTTCTGGTAGATTTCTAGGTGTTTATTTATGAATTGCTAGACTATTTCTTCCTAGTTTTCATTTTTGGCTTTTCCCTTATGCAGTAAAACACCATTCTCAGCTGTCTAATTTTTGGGTGCTTCGAGATCGTCTTTTCAGCCCTCCTCGTCTTGATTAGAAGCTTTTACCTGCAGGTCTTTTTCAGAAAATAGCTTCTCGCTACCAAAGAGGTAGTCTTTTATTATTGCTACTTTTTATGTGCCTCATCTCTCCTCTTTTTGTAAGTTTTGATTTCGACTGAGTTTTTCTTCTTTTTAGGGGTTCTCAACGCCAACATGGGGGTTGACGATTTTAAGATGCCCACCATTCTGGATAGTTTAGATGCTCTTCTAGGAAGCACTTTGGCTCCCTTTAGTGGGGTCAATATTTTTTAATCTTCTGACTCTATTCCAGGAAGGGATTCGGCTGCACGTCGCCAACTGCTACTCATGAGCCTCCGAATACCAACTCAGAGTCTCAAAAATTTTGCTAATTTGGCTACTGAGACTATGTCGGCTGCTGAGGCTACGCCGGCCTCTAAAGCCATGACTGAAATTTCTGAGAAAGTCGGCAAGGATTCTACAAGTTCCGCGACTTCCACCAAGAGGAAGTCAAAAACTTTAGTTAAGGACAAGGATTTAGAGTTCTTCAAATCCTCTTCTGGTTCCTCGGCGATTAGAAAGTCCGAGAAGAAAAATTCAGCCCAGAAATCTGTTGTTAAAGGTAGTGTTCTTCAAAGAACCCTCCCTCCTTTTTTATAAAAAAAGTGTTTTGGTGACGAGATGATTTAGACATTGCTTGGTAATATCAGGTCGGGATGCTGCTGCTGATTCTGCCCGGAAGAAGGCGGCTAAGCGCAAGGAGCCTCTCCTCCTCCTGAAGATGCCTTACACAAAAGGAGCAAATCCTTTGGAGATTTTTGTTTTTCGTATATCTGGAAGAGTCGGCTCCTATCAAGGATTCTGAGTTGGGAGGGGCCGATCTGATGCGTTTCCTCAAGAAAACCATTGAGGACCTTCCTTCTGTCCCTAAGATGCTCAATAACAAGGAGTACGTTAAAATAGCAAATTTGGCGTTCCGGTAATTCTGGTTTTTTCTTTGGTTCCTCTTCATTTATCTCCGACTTTTCATGCTGACTTGTACTCTCTCTTCTCAGTTCATTGCTTAGGTGAACTAGGTTCTTCTCAAGAAGGAGAAAACTATGACAGCTTCTGCTAGTAATTCTCGTCAGCTTGATGACATCCTCAAGCAATTAAAGGAATCTCGACAGGAATTAGTGGAAATGAGCTCATCTTTAACGGTTGTTCAGGTTGATCTGTTCCGAGTTACGTTGGAATTTGAGGAGGAACGTTTGAAGTCCGATAAAGAGATTTCTGCTCTTAAAAATGTCTAAAAGTCTGTCATCAACCTCCGAGATGCAGTATAAGGCCGTAATTACTTCCCTGGTGCTAGCAACCTTAATGGTAAGTTTTGTATGTTTATGTTCCTTTGTGATTTCATTGTATTAACTAGTTTCAATTCAGCATTCCTAGACGAGCGCTTTAAAAGGATTTTGGATTGTTTCAACTTTTGAGTTCTAGTTTTGATAATCATCTGTCGTATGCTATGATGAATGGCTATGACGATCTCCTGCAACGTCTATTAAAGGATCAAGTCCCGATTAAACATGAGATTATCATGTTCGGGGCTTTGAGTCTAGCAAAGACTATGGAGGATGTCAACAAGGAGGAAGTCGTAAACTTGAACCCTGGTGAATTAATTCCTCTGTCTCTCAAGTTTTGCAAGTCTTCTCTTCTAGAGGAGGCGGCTCTGGCGTGGAATGAAATGTTGGCACTCAAGGTGGACCTGAATGAGGTTGCTAATCCTATGACTAGGGATCGCCCATAGATTAGTATTAGGGATTTTGAAATTGTCCAGGTTCCGATTCGGAGTTTCGACTAGCATGGTTCAAATAAAGATATTTTTTTAAAAAGGGTTCTGAGATAGACGATTCGACAGACGAGGAAAATGCCGTTGTCGAGATAGCTGGGACTAGCACCACAAATTAATCCTCCTTTTTCTTTTTCCTTTCTTTAACATGATGTGATTTTTCCTCCCATTAAGGAGTTTGTAAAACATTGATACTTATTTCTTTTTAGATTTTATATATTGCTTATTTTTGTTTTTTTTTTGTCGAAAGTTTCAAATTTTAGGTGATTGCGACTTGGGATCTTTGGCTTTGAATGAACTTAATTAACTCGTCTTATAATGATGCAAGGTTTAAAGTTTCGTGCGAGATTTAAAGACTCGATAGGGTTTAGACCCTGCTTAAATAGGAGTGAGACTTTAGGGTATCGAAGAGGTTCCGACTCAGCTTAAATAGGGACGAGACTTTAGGGACTCGGTGAGATTTAGACTCGGCTTGAAATAGAAGCGAGACTTTAGGAACTCGGCGAGATTTAGATTCGGCTTAAATAGGAGCGAGACTTTAGGGATTCAGTGAGATTTAGACTCGGCTTAAAATTTGGATAAGTTTTATCTTTGCCAAAGACCACTTTATAGTTATTTAATTTTGCTTTACTCGTTAAGAAGGCTTAGTTTCGTGTTTTCCAAGTATTGTCTTTTGGTTTTGATTAGGAGTAAGAATTTGATTCTTGTAGAAGTTTTCTGAGGTTGAGCTTGGTGAGTTTAGAACTCAGCTTTAAAGATAAGTAAGAGGCCTTAGTCAGAGATTTTTGAGATTAGATTCGGTGATGTTAAGTTTTTCAAGATTGAGTTCGGCGAGTTTAGAACTCGTCATTAAAGTTAAGGATTAGGCCTTAGTTAGAGATTCTTGAGGTTAGAGTCGGTAAAGTTTTTGGGATTTGGACAAATTTTTTGAGATTGGGCTCGGCAAGATTTTAAGACTCGACTTAAAGATAAATTGTGTTTGATTTCCCAAGAATTTATCTTGGCTTACGAATTTAGTGAATATTAGGTGTAACGCATATTTTTTTTAGCTGCCGACTTGGGGCAAATAAAATTTTTATAGAGTTCTAGCTTGACCTGAAGACTACCTACATACCCCAAAGGGATCAATCCAAAACGTAGTTCTCAGCACATAATTAATTAAGTAGATAGAGATGCGTTAAGTGGCGCATCTAATTTGCCGAGTTGGCGAGCCTTTACTAGTAGTATGCTTCAGGTTGATGGAATTCCAACTTCAAGGAATCGGTTCTCCTTCCATGTTAGCGATCTTGTAAACTCCTGGCTTTACGACTTCAAAGATGATGTAGGGCCCTTCCTAATTTGCGTTGATTTTCCCAGCAATGAGTTTAGCCATGTTCTCGAACACTTTTTGAAGTATGAGATCTCCGATTGCAAAAATGTCATCCACGTACTTTCTTATTATTGTACTTTTCGGCTTGTTGCTGATAGTTTTGTATTGAAGAAGTGCCTTGTCATGTTCGACCTCTAAGTCGTTAATGCTATTTTCCATAGCACTGTAGTTAGCATCTTCTTTCTCGGAAAGATGTCCTCGGCATAGAGTTGGCACAACTATCTTGGCTGGAGCTATTGCTTCCATTCCAAGAGAAAGGGAGAATAGAGTTCATCTGGTCGATTGCCGAGATGTGGTCTGATGTAACTATAATAGGCCCTCTAACTCGGAAGCCTAACTTCTCTTTTTTTCAGAGAGTCGCTTCTTTAGACCATCAAGGATCTGTATATTTGTGGCCTCAGCCTGACCATTTTCTTGTAGGTTTCACAACATTGATTTTCTTACATGGATATTCTATCTGACGCAAAAGTTGGTGAATTTCACTGAAATGAATATGAATTTGTTATCAGTCACGATCCCGTATGGTAGACCATGTCGGCAGATGATATTCTTAAACACGAATTTGATCATGTCTTTGTCCTTGATCCAAGAATAAGCTTCTGCTTCGATCTACTTTGAGAAGTAGTTAGTCATAACGAGCATGAACCCCTTTTGTCATGATGACGGTAATGGCCCAACTATATCCTTTGCCCATCGCATAAATGGATAAGGCATAATTAATGAGGTCAGCTCCTCGGTTGGAGCGTGAATGATGTGTCCGTGTCTCCGGTACTTGTCACATTTAGCAGTGTATTCGGCGCAACATTTTGCCATAGTCGTCCAATAGTAACCGAGTGTTTTTTATCTTTTGAATGAGTGTTCTTAAGTTGTTGTAGTTTCCACCCGCTCCATTGTGTGTCTTTTGATGATCTCGTTGACCTCATCACCGTGAACACAAGTGAGCAGTTCTCTGTTTGTACTTATTCAGTAAAACTTTTGTTAATTTGGGCGTAAAAAGCACACTTGGCTTTTAATCGGCAGGCTACCCATCTGTCTCTATTGTATTTTGCCATCTAAAATGTATGTGAGGATCTTGTCCTGCCAATCTACTTTTGGATTGTTGCTCTGTTCGACATCTATCATCTTAGAATGTGATTATTCTCGAGCGTCGTCTATAGCCGAGACGAGTTCAAGATCTCCTTTTGGTAGGCTTATACTCGTATGATCTATACTTTCTATTGGGATGATTTGTCTTTGAATGGGTTCTGTTGTGAACGCATGAGCTGTTAGGGCATTGGCAGATGTGTTCTTGGACCTTGAGATTTTCTTGATCCTAAATATCAAATCCTTGGAAAATTCCTTATCGACGTGAAGATAAGCTCACATTCGATCATTTTTCTTGTCTTAACTTTGTAAACCTGGTTAAAGACGAGTTATAAGTCACAATAGCAATTGATATCGATAGCTCTGACTTCCTTAGCCAGTTTAATTCCCACAATTAGTGCTTCGTATTCTGCTTTGTTGTTTAAACCTGAGAATGCAAGTCGGAATAACTATTTAAGGACTTTTCCCATGGGGCTCTCTAGTCGGATGCCTACTCTTGTGCCGTGTTGTGATGAAGATCCGTCCATGTATATCCTCCATATTTGATCTTTGGCCGACTCTAGAGTATCTAGATCTGAAGATAGCTCGATTATGTAATTGGCTAATACTTGCAACTTTGCACTTGTGCGTCCTTTGAACTCGATGTCATACTCGCTCAATTTGATTGCGTACTTTATCAGTCATCCTAACTGGTTTTGACTATGCAGTATCTTTTGTAGTGGATGATTCGTTAATACTATAATGCTATGAGACTGTAAGTAAAGTCGCAACTTCCTCGCTGAAGTGACTACTGCTAGTGCGAGTTTCTTTATAGTCGGGTATCTGGACTCGACTCCATCTAACGACTTGGTGACATAGAAGATCGGGTATTGAGTTCCTTTGATATCTCGAACTTGTACACCACTTACTGTTGAGGTAGAATCCGTGATGTATAAATACAGTGGTTCTTTGTTTTCTTGTTTGGCGAGTATCGGCGGTGTTGAAAGGTACTCTTTCAACTTGGAGAAAGCCTTTTTGCATGTTTCATCCCACTTGAATTCTTTATTTCTACGCAACAAATTGTAGAATGGAAGACATTTGTTGGCTGAACGTGATAAGAAGCGGTTCAGGGTGGCTATTCAGCCTGTTAGCCTTTGTACTTCTCGCTTATTCTTTGGGGAAGGCAATTCTTGGATTCATGTAACCTATTTTGGATTAGCCTCGATTCCTATTTCAGTGATTACGTATCCAAGGAATTCTCCTGATGTAACCCCGAAACTATATTTTGTTGGGCTAAACTTCATCTGATACTCATTCAGAGTCTTGAAGCACCGAGCTAAGTGATTGACATGATCTTCCACTTTTAATGACTTTACCATCATGCCGTCTATATACACTTCCATTATTTTCCCGAGTTGGTTGGTAAACATTTTATTTACGACCCATTAGTAGGTTGCTCCAACATTTTTTAGGCCGAATGGCATTACTTTGTAGCAGTAAGTTCCTTGCTCCGTGATGAATGAAATTTTCTCCATGTCTTCCGGGTGCATCTGAATTTGATTATACCCCGCAAAAGCATTCATGAATGAAAGAAGCTCGTTTCCAACGGTTACTTCGACGATTTGGTCGATGTTCGACAACGGAAAGCTGTCTTTTGTGCAGGCGTTGTTGATCAGTAAAGTCCATGCAAACTCGCCATTTACCATTCTTCTTCAAAACGACTACCGGGTTGGCTAGCCATTTGGGATATTAAACTTCGATGATAGATCCGATTTCAATCAGCTTTTTGACCTCGTCTATTATGGCCTTTGTTCTCTCTGGCCCTAACTTTCTTCTTTTTTTGTTTAATCGGCTTATATGTCGGGTCAACATTTAGCCTATGACTCGCAATTGATAGGTTGATTCCATGCATGTCGCTTGGTGCCCATGCGAATATCATCACATTTTCTTCAAGGAACCAAATCAGCTTCTCTTTGATTGGCTTGCTTAAGTCAATGCTGATGCTAACACATTTTGTCGGGTCAGTCAAATCAATGTTGACGAGTTCAACAGTTGATCTGTCTGGTTTTTCGGGAGCTGGCAGACCTCACAGTTTTCTGCAACCTACTGATACAGCTATCATGCACGATTTTTTCCTTAACTTCAACTCGGCAATGAACCAAGTTCTTGCCATCTTCTAATATCCTTTGAGTGTATAAACTCTTCGTTTCTTGGGATTTTAACACATTGATGGTAGCTTGATGATACGACTTTTATCATGTGTATCTACGGTGTTCCCATGATCATATTGTAGATTGGTGGCTTATTTAGAACGAGTAGTTTGATCCAACTCATGACTCTAGCAACTCAGATTGGTAGCTTTACTGTTCTTATTGCACTGATTATCCTTCCATCGAATGCGGTTAAGGATCTATCCACGGGTTTAAGCTGAACATCTGTTAGTTTCTTTGAATATGAGGTCTACTGAACTTCAAGTTTCAATGAGAATTTGCAAAACATCAGAGTCGGTAACTTGGAGTTTAACGACTATGGGATCATTATGCGGGAAGCTGACTCCTTTAATATCTTTGGTAGTGAATGTGATTGCCAAATCGACTACGTATATGCACTCCCTTACGGGCTCTTGGTTGACTCAAGAGACAATCTTTTATTTCTATTTCTTGATCAAACAAATGGTGTCATCACAAAATTATAATCCGCCCATGATTACACCAAGAACAACTTGTGGATCGTCGGATTCGTCATTTTCTCCTACCAGCTTTTGCTGTTTAGTTGCCTCAAAAGAGTCACCTTTCTTGTTTGCCAATTTGAAAGCAGCTTCTCATAGCTTGGCTTCCTTCCTTTCTTGTGCTTTGTATTTCTGTGTTTCCTCTTCTGAAACTTCCAGCTCTCCTTTACTGAATTTCTCAGCAAGGAACTCTTGCAACTGTTTGCACTTTGCAGTTGAATGACCTACTTTTTTTGTGAAAATCGCAATATTTATTCTGATTGTAAGTGTTTTTAAATGACTTATCACGGGGGCTGCTATTCTCCCTAACTCGAAAAGCGGTTACCGAGTTTGCTTTTCCTCTACTATGATGTCTTGGCTCGTAGTGCCCTTCTCTCAGCTCTTTTGTTGCCGAGTTTGTTGCGTATCTTGATTCTGTGAGAGGATTTATTTTTTCTCTTGATTTTGGGCCTGTTGACAAAAAGATCCCATTTAAGTGCCTCGTCGTTACCACTCCAGTTCGGAGGGCTTCCATAGCCATATCGTCACTGACTTTAGCTTTTGTCAGGATCTTTTTGAAGCGTCCGAGGTATGACTTTAAGGGCTTGTCAAAGCCTTGCTTTAAGGATTTCAACTCAGTAGTCGAGGTATTCTTGTTGACGAATAAAACGTACTACTTCATAAACAGCTCGACAAGTTGGTTGAAGTTTTCGATTGACCTGGCTTGAAATTTGGTGAACCATACCAAGGTGTCTCAGGCCAAATTTTCTGCGAAGTGCTGACAGTAAGCTGCATCTTCATTGTTAATGGTATAGTTGGTCCCGTTCATGATGACATTGAAGGCGCTCATAAATTCTACCGGGTCCAAATTCCTATCATAGGAGTAGCATCGGAGTCGCAACCCTCTGTTTACTGAGACTCTTCTTAGTCTCGGTGAAAATGGTGAGTTCTATGCTTGAGCTAAAATCCTTCCTATCTCAGGTGCCGAGCTGGTAGCTTGATGAAATTTTGACCTCATGTCATCCATCATCTTCAATACGGTTGCAGTGTCTAGTGTTGCTAGGCAATGTTGTCCAGGCATGCTTGGTATTGCATAATGGTCTTGTACCAAGGCATTAATTGGTTGCGGACTTGGTACATCTCTGAATAGAGTTCTTAAGACACTAGCCAATGCTTCTGTGCATGGCCTATTGACATGTGTAGTCGGGAGACTACTTTCATTCAAACGATATTCGAGTCTGTCGAATCTTTCAGCGTTTCTCCGATCAGAAACTTTGTGTTGTGCAATAAGGTTTTGCACTAAGGTCCCAAGCGTCAGTGATCCCGGTGGTGGTTGCAGAAGATGAGTATCTTCCCGAGTTTCCTGTTGGTTTTCCTCCTAAGTTCAAGGTGAATTCAGGGTTGATCAATTCGCTAAGTCGACATTGCTCTTGAGGGAGAGGTTCCCTCCTTTAGGGCGAGCTGATGGTTATTTCGCCTTCAACCATCTTTCTTCTCTCAGAGTTCTCACTTTTTTTTTATGAAGATGTCCTTCAATATCTTCCCCACAAACGGTGCCAATTATTGGAACCAGTCTTAGAACAAACAGTACTAAAACGAAGGTTCCAGATTAAAAGAGTAGGAGAGAATGGGCAAAGACACTTGTGGATTGGATTTGGAGCAAGAGCTAGTTAGCTAAGAACAAGAAGAAATGATTGCCGACTTGGTGTTCTTATTAGGATTAAGTATGCCAAAAATTCGATCTCCTTTTTCAAAAGATTATGCTTCTATTTATAGTTTATAGAGGCGGTTACATGTATAGAAAATAAAGGAAGATTTACAATTATTTTGATAAGACTGAATCTATTAAGATTGACGCTAGATTTGTGGAAATTTCCATATCAGAACAGGAAAATTTCCATTACTTTGTTTTGCTAACATGTCATCCGACTTCTCTTCAGGTTCGTACAACCTTCCGGGATGAGACTTTTGTCGAGTCAAATATATTATCCGAGTTGAAGACTTAGTGCTTGCAATCAGATTATTTCTTGTATTCGATCTGTTGTTTTTGGTGGATCAAAGTATGATCTCGGATCCACCTCCAACATAATTCATATTTTATAGTTTCAAAGAAAAATGATATTTTTGCTCTAAAGCAACACCAAAGACACTAATACTTGAAAATCTATAGACGTAAACCAAAAACCATTTTAAAAATTTTACAAAACCATGGGAAGAAGAATTTAGCTTTCACATAAAATAATAATAGAATATATATTAAACCAACCAAATAAATTGATTAGTTAGTAAATATATTTTAAACATATTAAGTGATAATAAAACTTAATTTTTCATGGATCTTAAAACAAATCAGGATTCTATTTTTAATAATCGTATCGACAATACCTCATACGATAACTAAGAGCAGCCTCAAAATGAGTTATTAAGAGGGGTTCTTATAATTTAGTAAATTAAAATTAAATTAAAAAAAATTATTTATGCAAAACCGGTTCTTAACTAAGGAACTTAAGAAATTTTAAGAAGCCCATGCGTGTAAATTTTATATTGGAGAGAGGGTTTAAGTTCCAATGATTAAAAATGTTGTGGTCTCTTCTTATTTTTTATTTTCTTTGAAATTTGTTTGCCTCGCAAAGAAATATGTGGCCTAATTAGTTTTCCCCTGATTTAGTTAGCCATGAGATGGTGGGTACATATCCCATCCTGCTCTATTTGGAGAATTAAGGCTATGGATTTGGCCTTGTTGTCGATTCAATGATAACTTGTTGACAAAAAGAAATTGTTTGCCTCTTCCTCTCCCTAGTGGCGATTCCACGAATGAAGAAATCATCATCTCGACCTGCAAATTTGTTTCCTCTCGAATTGTTGAAAATTTGTTTCCTCTCAAATCTGCACCACTTGGCTTGCAAATTTTCATCTCGATTGACTATTTCTCTGATCCCTTTTGGAAATCATTTCCTCCGCTTAATCAAGAGTCGACCAAGCTTGCTACGGCGGAGGAAGTTAGCCAGAGCCAACCTGAATAGACTGCGTGCGCTACTGTTGTAGCTCTTAGGGTTCTATTTCCCTCTCTTTATAGAGTAATTTTGATTGCAATAAGAAGATCTAAATTTCAAGCTCTGATGTTGTTTTCTTTGTGTTGTATAGGCTGGGTTTGTGAAGCCTGAAGATCCGACTAATTCTCTGGAACCTCAATTTCAACCAACTCAATCTAGTCCTCTTTCTCAAGGTGAATTTGTTGTTATCAACTTTTAGTTTGTCTCTTAGTTTCATCATGTGGATGAGTTAAGAAAAACCTGTAGATTGGATTCTCTATTTTTCGTCTGTGTATCTGTGAAATTATGATGCCAAGTTAAGAAATTGTGCTTGTAGAAATGAAAAATGGTTATATAAAACCCTTTCAAGTCTCCGGATCATGCAATTAATTATTTTTTATTAGGTTTCAATCTGACTTACTTCTTGAAATTATTATGCTTTCTGGAAGACCAATAAGATTAGGATTTGAGATAAATTTTAAATATTATAAGTCTTGCTTTAAGCCTCTCACATTCTAGTTTTGGTTTCTGGAATCACTACTTGCAATGCACCACTAGGTGTTGCGGAAAAGAAAATAGACAGAAGCTTTTGATAGGAAAGAAGCAGCTTTGGTTGTAGAAAAGCTCAGAAACAACTTTAACACCGGCATATCAAAGAACTACAAGTGGAGAATTTCTCGGCTTTAAACATTACAAGGATGATTGATGAGAAGGAGAAATTCATTACTCAAGCTTTATATCAAGATCTTTCCAAGCCTGAACTAGAAGTTTTTCTAGATGAGGTTTTTCCTATAGTTTCAATGTCCCTCTACTATTTATATTGTAGGTATAAAATCACTCTAATCGTCTTCTTGTTTACTCAGGTTTCAAATACAAAATCCTCATGTATGCTTGTAGTCAAAGAGTTGAAGAACTGGATGACTCCAGAAACGATAACTAGAAACGATAACTAGACTGTTCAAGCTTTTCTGCTTCATCAATGTGTTTCCATGCTAACTTCTTTCCTAATATATGCTTAACCCTTCAGGTCAAAACTTTTGTGACAACATTTTCCTCATATGCACAAATAGTCTCAAAACTGCTTGGAGTTGTTTTGATTATCTCAGCAAAGGAAGGAAGGAAAAGCTCTTTGCAGTACTGCAAATTGCTAGTGGTTGTTTCTAGTCTAGAGGGTTGTAGCTACACGAGGTATGTATAGGTTCAATTTTCTTGCAAAGTTGGAGACTGATTTAAGTAGATTATGTTTTGTTAAGTAATGTTTGAATTTATTTGGAAACCAATACTTAAACGCTGGTTTTAAATATTTTTTAATTATATAATTATAAATTTTAAACTTTATAAATTTTACAACTACATTTAAAAAAAATTAAGAACCTCAATGAGGTTCTACCATTGGAATTATAAAAAAAATAAAACTTATCAAGGAGTTATTAACTTTCAACAAATCATTATCTAATGCCGAGAACAGGTGGTCTAATGATGTTGTTACTTTACAAATCCTCAAGATACCAGAGATCGAACCCCATATCTGCAGTATTAGGAGGGATTTAAAAGTTACTAGGCTAGTTGACAAAAAAAATCCCACTTGAATTCTAGTTGCTCGAAATGGTCTAATCTTCCAAACTTCTAATTCTCTAAACAATATCATATGAGGGGAACACGACTACCTGAAGTTAATTTCAGATGAAAAATGATAAAATAATACTTAATCACTCGATAATTAAGCTAGGATTTAGGTATGAGATTTATGGAGTTACAAAAATATATATATTTTTAATAAAAAACACTATTGTCATGCGTTTTCCTTTTTTTACTACAAACTATAGCTTTCAATAAATCAAATAAAACAAAAATAATAGAAATAAAATAAAAGGCGGTAGGTGAAGGATTTTACCGAATGACAGAGGTCAAGACTTATTTTGCACACCAAAGAAAGAAAAAAAAAATATTTTGTTTGGTGTATATAAGACCAACTCTCTTCTCCTTCATTTCTCAGCTTTGAGTTTCTCTATCATCAAAAGAACTCAAGCTTACAAAACTAAACTCAACAATACGATACCGTTTTAACTCTTAAATTCTTGTTATAGTCTTACCATCATTACCAAATCATGCATGCTGCTTCGTCGTGTGATCTCAAGCTCCGATCAACAAATCCGACGGCTTTAACCAAACGTTTCTCTCACGCGATTCCAAAGCGCGTGTCTGTTACGTGTGGTTATAGATCAGAATCGTTCAGCTTCCCTAATGGTGTTTCTGTGAGTCGAGCTGATTGGCAAAGCTCATGTGCCATTTTATCCAGCAAAGTCGCTTCTGTTGAAAATTCTGATGTTTTAGCCGACAAAATCGCCGTCGTTAACGGTCACACTAACGGCTCCGTCGAGCTTGGTATTGTCTCCGTTGAATCAACTAACGGTAAATTAGCTCCGGTTCAGCCTTTGACGATTACTGATCTCTCACCAGCTCCGTTACATGGTTCGAGTCTTCGTGTTGCTTATCAAGGAGTCCCCGGTGCGTACTCAGAAGCAGCCGCTGGAAAAGCTTATCCGAATTGCGACGCTATTCCATGTGATCAATTCGACGTTGCTTTTCAAGCTGTAGAGCTTTGGATTGCTGATAGAGCCGTACTTCCGGTGGAGAATTCACTCGGTGGTTCAATTCATCGGAATTACGATCTTCTCCTTCGTCACCGTCTCCATATCGTCGGAGAAGTTCAAATTCCGGTTCATCATTGCCTCCTCGCACTTCCAGGTGTACGAACTGACTGCATTTCGCGGGTGATTTCTCACCCGCAAGCTTTAGCCCAAACAGAGCATTCTCTAGATGTTCTCACACCTCGTGCAGCACGTGAGGCTTTCCACGACACAGCAGCTGCAGCTGAATACATAGCAGCTAACGACCTCCACGACACAGCAGCTGTCGCAAGTTCACGTGCCGCTGAACTCTACAATCTCCAGGTTTTAGCAGACGGAATTCAAGATGATCCAGGGAACGTCACACGTTTCTTAATGCTTGCGCGTGAGCCAATAATTCCACGAACGGACCGACCATTTAAAACAAGCATTGTCTTTGCTGCTCAAGAACATAAAGGAACAAGTGTTCTTTTCAAAGTTCTCTCAGCTTTTGCGTTCAGAGACATTAGTTTAACTAAGATTGAGTCACGGCCACACCATAACCGACCACTTAGGGTAGTTGGCGATGGGAGCTTTGGGACGGCTAAGAATTTCGAATACATGTTTTATGTAGACTTTGAGGCATCAATGGCGGAGACGCGTGCACAGAACGCGCTGGCGGAGGTTCAAGAGTACACGTCGTTCTTAAGAGTGTTGGGAAGTTACCCCATGGATATGACACCATGGTCCATGACAGCAACGGAAGAAGCATGAACAAACGCACCTTATAAGTTTATTTAATTTAAATGTTTTTTTGTTTGTTGTATAAAATATGTAATATACATTGAAGAATTAAAATCGAAAATGTAAAACTCATGGTTCACGTGAGGATTAGGAGGAAACATTTTAGTTTTATGATATGGAACATTGAGATTAATTCGTATTGTATACCTTCAATTGAATGATTTTGTTTGTTAACATTTATATTATTAGCCTTCATTATTGTAG
>OVBA01002136.1:0-36733 GCA_900406435.1 Lepidium aucheri | reverse complement strand
AAGAAATCATCACACTTCAAAAAGCTTGTTTTTTTGGTTCCTATTGTAACAGAAGGAAAAGCTAGGATTGAGGAAATACATATATATATATATGTATATATATATGAGGTATGTTGGAATTATAGAAGAAACTTGATCAAACTGTGAATGAAGGTTGTAATAAGCTCGAGAACATGTCCTGGGAAAAGGTATATACTATCTCATCAAGTATGTGTTTGTTGTTTGCAAAGCTAATGACAAAGGACAAGATAAGTCTAATAAATATAGTTAATCGATCTTGTCAACCAACATGTTTGGTTTGTATAAAATTGTTCACGAGGAGATTCGAATAGACATATATACATGAAGATTGGTTTTTACATCCACAAGAAGTTAGATGAATCATGATATTGTTCACGTCTCCTTCATGTCTCAAAAGAAGAGTATGACCTGGATTTTGTGTGTTTTTCAAGGGTGAAGTGTATATGACAATAATGAATCAAAATATCTGTCTGGTGTTGATATAAAAGGTAGGATGGATAAAGTTGAGTTTGAGAATTAAGAAGGGAAATGGCGAGAGGAAGAGAAGTTGGTTAAAGAAAAAGGTAAGAGAAAAAATACGAGAAGAATCGAAGCTCAACAAGCCGCAAAAGAAGATCATAAAGTCATAGAGATTCTGAAGAGACGTTAGGGCTAAAGATCAAGTGAAGCAATATATGATTATGTTCTTATTGTATCAATCTCTACGTGTGTAAATATAGTTATCTATTTGGCTCTTTCATTTACCTATTTGGCTCTTTCAATAAGAAATATATTACACAACTCATGGTGCTTAGAGACATCAATATTCTCTTTTGTTAGCATTTCATAAATAGTTTTAACGGTAGTACATTTCAATTGATTAACATGATCATGAACACTAATTATGTTTTATGTTCTTCTTGTATACTGTTTTAAAATTTCTCCAAAAAGATTTCTTATATATTGGTTTTACAGAAAAGGTTTTCAAAAGATATCGTAGCATAGCACGGGTAATTGCCTAGTGATATATATAAAAGCTGGGTATGTCTCTCCAGAGCACGACACGTCAGCTTTTTGGAGCTCTCTGGAGATGACACCTCAACTTCTTTTATTTATGTAAAAATCAATCACATCATTTCAATAATACATGTCACACATAGAGATGGAGAGAGGGAGAGAGAGAAAAAGAAAGAGAGTTAGAGAGAGGGAGAAAGAGAGAGAGTTAGAAAGAGAAGGAGAGAGAGTTGGAGAGAGAGTTAAAGAGAAAGAGAAAAAGAGAGAGTTAGAGAGAAAGAGTTAGAGAGAAAGAGAGAGGGGCAGAGAGAAAGAGAGTTAGAGAGAAAGTTAGAGAGAGAGAGTTAGAGAGAGAGAGAGTGAGAGAGTTAGTGAAAGAGAGAGAGTTAGAGAGAGTTACAGAGAGAGAGAAAGAGAAAGAGAGTGAGAGAGTTATAGAGAGAGAGTGAGAGAGAGAGGGAGAGAGAGAAAGAGAGTTAGAGAGGGAGTTAGAGAGAGAGAGAGAGTTAGAGAGAAAGTTAGAGTGTGAGAGAGAGAGAGAGAGAGAAAGGTAGAGTGAGAGAAGGAGAGAGAGTTAGTGAGAGAAAGAGAGGTTATACAGAGAGAGAAAGAGAGAGAGTTAGAGAGAGAGAGTTAGAGAGAGAGAGTTAGAGAGAGAGTGAGAAAAAGAGAGAGGGAGAGAGAAAGAGAGTTAGAGTGAGAGCATTAGAGAAAAGGAGAGAGAGTTAGAGAAAAAGAGTTAGAGAGAAAAAGGGTTAGAGAGAGAGAGTTAGAAAGAAAAAGTTAGAGTGAGAGAGTTCGAGATAGAGTTAGAGAGAGAGAGTTAGAGAAAGAGAGAATTAGGGAGACAAAGAGAGCGTTAGAGAAATAGAGAGATAGGGAGAGAGAAGGAGAGTTAGAGAGAGGGAAAGAGAGTTAGAGAGAGAGAGTTAAAGAGAGATAGAAAGAGTTAGAGAGAATTAGAGAGAGAGAGTGTGTTAGAGTTAGAGCGAGAGAGAGTTAGAGAGAGAGAGTTAGCGAGAGAGAAAAAGTTAGAGAGAATTAGAGAGATATAGAGTTTGAGTTAGAAAGAGAGAGAATTAGAGAGAGACTCGCGCGCGTACTAATTTAGTAATGTTAAATCTTTTGTGATTCGTTAGATAATCAGATTTTTTGTCAACAATTAGATGATAATCTTAGACCCATAACCTAAAACACATTATTAAAATTTCTTTATAATTATGTTAATTTATTAAGTGGATCATACTAATCACTAATGAGATTAATAATTTAATTGTTTTTCATGATTATTGTCATCCAATAAAAAAATTGGATCACAAAACCAAAAAGTGAAAAAGGATGAGTTAAATATAAGAAGAGTTCTAGCTAAGAGAAGTAGCGTCCTCTATTCAATTTCAACCCGCACTTTCTTCTCTTCTTCTTCTTCTTCCTCGATATTTTCGTCTCTTCCAATTTAGTTACACCTATTCATACATATATTTCTCCTTCTCTCACACACATCTACGTAGCTACAATAATCTACTTGTCCTTTCAGAACCGACTCAGTCATCTTTAACCTGGAGATTCAAGCGAGCAATCGATCGATCGGACTTTGTGATTGAATGGTGAAAAACCCAGAGGAAGAGAAGGTAGAGGAGGTAAGGAAGGGGATGCGTCTGGGGAAATACCAGCTTGGGAGGACGCTCGGTGAGGGTAATTTCGGTAAAGTCAAATTCGCTAAAGATACCGGCTCTGGTCAATCAGTCGCTGTTAAAATCATCGACAAATCTCGTATCGCCGATCTCAACTTCTCCTTCCAGGTTCCGTTCCCCTTCTTCCTTGGATTTTAATTCATTTCTGCGTTTTTCCGATTTTATTTCTATTTTTTCTGGGTCTCTCGTAACCGGAAAGAAATTCTGAAATCTTATGTTTGGTTATGGCAGATTAAGAGAGAGATCCGGACACTAAAAATGCTGAAACATCCCAACATTGTCAGATTACATGAGGTACGTCTTCGATTTTATCATCCATGTATTTGTATCTTTCTTGGATTGTTGAATTATTTTCTTTGATTTGGAAGTCGGGTTTATTGTGTAATTGGTAGACTAATTTAGATTCTCTTCTGATTGTTTGCTTGCGGTGTAGGTTATATGTTTATTTCGTTAGTACCTGAGTAAACAAATGAATGGGTGAATGATTGCTTCTGGGTTCTTAATTTTTGATCCAAACTCTTTCTTAATTAGACTTTAGATTTAACTAGTTTTCTGGAATTATGTGATTATTCACTACTATTATTATTTATTAGTCTTTTCATTGTTTCTTTTGACCAACAAATTACGCTGACGAGGATTAAACTTCAAATTTTTGGATAATTGTTGTTTGCTTTTGGGAACATCTTCAAAGTTATTCGGTTTAGAAATTGTGAATATGGTCATCAATCTCGTACCCATACATACATGTTCCTTTACCTTGTTTTTCACGTTGCCATTTAGCCAGCGTTTTACTTATAGTAACTATTTTATTATTGATACGGTGGCTTGGCTGGTAACTCAAATCTGACCTTATTCACTTCAAGGCGGGTCCCAAATTCATGGTGAAATGGTCCAAGATATGTTTCTGATCATAAATAATCTCCTCATTTTAGGACCTTTTAATATTTTATCACTTGGACCCACTTTCATCATATTTATGCATACTTTCCATACGTTACTTATTGTTTTTATTCTATTTAATTGATACTACTATACACTATATTCAGACTATTATGCCTGGGTGTCTTTGCTATACCTTTGCGTTTCAAAAAGTGGAGGACGTTTATTGCTGACTTCTAATTATTTTAATCCTCCGATTGCTTTGCCTTGTAACACGAGTTTAAATCTTGACTTTTTGGGTTTAAGCAACCAACCAGTTGTGGATTTCTCATATTGGAAACATGTGGTTCACTTTTTAAGCCTGAGGTCGTGAGTCTCGTGTGATTGACTCTGTCGTGACGTTACCTACTATTATTACTTACGTGTTAAATTGTGACACCTTAAGGTCTAGTATATGGATATGATAAAACTCGAATTTTAATATTTTAATCATTTTTGTCTCATGACTAATCTTTTGAGTATTCAAACATTAAGCCTCAGAATCTAGTGTTCCCTCCTTTCTTTTTGGAACTAATGGCTGCTTCCTTATGGACATGTTGCAGGTCTTGGCTAGCAAAACGAAGATTTATATGGTGATGGAATGTGTAACTGGTGGAGAATTGTTCGACAAAATTGTAAGACCCCACTAGCCTCTACTCAAAGCAAAGCTTGTCTTTAAGAATTGTATTTTTAAGCTAACCTCACACTCTATTTATAACAACTCTCAGGTTTCCAACGGTAAACTAACAGAAACCGAGGGAAGAAAAATGTTTCAGCAATTGGTTGATGGAATCTACTACTGTCACAGTAAAGGTGTTTTCCACAGGGATCTCAAGGTCCGTACTTCTCACTGTATTTTAGACCATATAAAGATATGGCAATAGTGCCCTGATATTTTCCATCTTCTCCATATTGCAGCTAGAAAATGTTCTTCTTGATGCAGAGGGACATATAAAGATCACTGATTTCGGCCTCAGTGCTCTGCCTCAGCACTTTAGGGTATGTGGAAAACTGGAAATATCATCTTGAATCACTAACATCATCGAAAAGAAAAATAGTTAAATCCATGTTAGTTCCAACTAATACTCTCTTTGGCAATTTAGGATGACGGATTGCTACATACAACCTGTGGAAGTCCGAATTATGTTGCCCCTGAGGTTTTAGCAAACAGAGGCTACAATGGTGCAGCATCAGATATATGGTCGTGTGGAGTAATCTTGTATGTGATTCTAACCGGATGTCTTCCTTTTGACGATAGAAACCTTGCAGTTCTATACCAAAAGGTAAACCACATCATCTCTTATATAGTTTTCGAATTCAACACACATATTGAAGGAACAAGCTTGATAGAAGATACTAATTTTTTCCAGATATGCAAAGGAGACCCACCTATACCAAGGTGGTTATCACCAGGTGCAAGAACCATGATTAAGAGAATGCTTGATCCAAATCCAGTCACGAGGATCACTGTTGTGGGTATCAAAGCCAGCGAATGGTTCAAACATGAATACATTCCTTCTGTTCCCGATGATGATGACGAAGAAGAAGTTGATACAGACGACGATGCTGTCTCAGTCCAAGAACTCGTAAAAATTCGCCGCCTCACTCTTAATTGCATTGGTATTCAAGTACAGTGTGCTCATTGCTCTGTTTTTAATGGTGTAGGGTTCTGAAGAAGGGAAGGGCAGTGATTCACCAACCATCATCAATGCGTTTCAGTTGATCGGAATGTCTTCCTTTCTTGACCTGTCCGGTTTCTTTGAACAAGAGGTAAACAGTCTATTTACTTCTGTTATAAAGACGAGTCCTCTGCTTGAGACAATGTCTAATATAAAAAAGAAGTTACACTTTCCTTTCTCAGAACGTATCAGAGAGAAGAATAAGATTCACTTCAAATAGCTCCGCAAAAGATTTACTGGAGAAGATTGAAACAGCCGTGACAGAAATGGGATTCAGTGTACAAAAGAAACATGCAAAGGTGAGTCTTCACAACGTGTTTTTCCTCTTCCTTAGCGAGTTGGAATGTTAAAATTTTGTACAGTTCATAAACTTATATACTGTATTTTCTTTCAGTTAAGAGTGAGACAAGAAGAAAGGAACCAGAAAGGTCAAGTTGGTTTGTCAGTAACAGCTGAGGTATAATAATAGTAGCATTTTAAAGTATCTCACTATGCTAGACTATGTTATCGATTATATATGACTAACTAAAAACTATTATATATATTATATACAGGTTTTCGAGATAAAGCCATCACTGAACGTGGTTGAGCTAAGAAAATCATCTGGCGATTCATGTTTGTATAGACAGGTATGCTACAATTGTCACTTTGTTTTAGTAAGATATAATGGTTTCTGTAACTCTTTTTCCGGCTTCAGTTTGGATCTAAGTAGTGAATAGAAAAAATACTGGTTTTCGAGATTTAAGGATAATATTGGATTTGGTGCAGTTGTACGAGAGACTCTTGAAAGACGTGGGAACTTCCTCGCCGGAGGAAGAGATAGTAACATAGGTGTTGGGTGTTTTCGCCTGAAGAGATATGATAGGCTCTATACTATTTTATTTTATATAATATATATATATATATATGTGTGTGTGTGGTTCATAATTCTGTTAATATTTCATTATCTTTCTTTCTGTATATATAATTAGTGCAAATAATTGCATCAATTATATCGGAAAAAGCGTGGCATAGATGATCTCATATAAGAATCAGAGTTTTTATATGCTGCGTTTGTATTTGCTCTGTTTTTTTTTTTTTTGGCAAATCGGCCTATGAGAACTTCTCCAACCCAACTGCAAAACATTAAATTTAGTGTCAAATGTTCTCTAATCCAACTACAAAATTAATACCAAATTTGATATTTTGGTGTTTTGTGAACAATACCGCACCATATTTGGTATGCTATTGTTCACAAAACACCAAAAAAATATTATTCTTTTATTACTACTTTTAGATTATAAAATAAATTTTATATGTTGTCTACTAGTATTAATTTAAATATTTTGTCCGGATTTGAAAAATTAACTGAAAATTGAATAAAATCAACTTAGAATTAAACCAAAATTTAACTAGTTTTTATACGGGTCCAAAATTTACATACATGAAAGATTCAAAAAACCGATTAAAATCGAGCAAAAAATAAATATATCTAAATTTAATTTTATTTTTAATAATATAAAATTTTTGGTTATAGTTGATATAAAATGATAACTGACTTTTAATTATTTACCAAAATAAAATTAAAATAATTTTAATTTTAGTAATAAAGAAATTCTTAAATTTAGTAATATAATAATAAAAAGTATTACATTTGGTGTGAGATTTGGTATTGTGGTTGGAGATGAAAAACTTTTTGGAAGACTAAAACACTAAATTTGGTGTTATTATTACACCAAATCTGGTGTATGAGTTGGAGTTAGGCTAATTTCAAAAGATTCTCTTCATTTTTATAATCTTTGTAAATAAAGGTATAGTTTGTATCGCTCTGTACATAAACCAATTCCAAATGGGATACGCATACATAAACCTGCAGTATTATGCTATTTCACGTGTATGTATCAACTACTCTTGGACATTTGGATCGGGTTAGGTCGGTGCTATTTCACGTTGTTGTCCTCAATAATTAAAAATAATTACATGATCCATTTTTTAGTATCCGCTTAAACATGTAATCCACCAAATAGAATCCGGATCTCTTGGATTGGTGTTGGTTCATTTGAGAAGCCCTCACATACCGAACAGTAGAACAAATTCGACTAATGGAAGCTTTATTTTCCTCTAATCCATCTTTTACGAGCAAGTTTAAGATATGTGCACTACATCTCATATGAAGAAATTCACTTTCAAGTAGACTAGTACCCATGACTTAAGTTTTCTTTTCAAGAACTTTAGCCCTACTTATCACCGTAATTGTGAAAACCTTGTTGATTCCCCAAGACACCGAACACCTTTCAACCATTCTCCTGATTAGTTCACCTTTACGACTCAGAATATGACAAAAGTTTACGATACTCTTCTGGAGATTCCAATTCTCATCAGTGAAATGTACAGTTAAGCACATATAAATAATGTTCTGAAGCGAGAAACACTCCCTTTGTGTTTCTAAAACAACATATTTAACTTTTTCTTTTCTTCCAGAAACAAACTAAAGCAATCTCTAGTGACTGTTCTACGGGAAATGATTTCAAACCGAGGTTGAAGAATGTAGATGAATTCCCGAAAACCTTCTCCCTCCATAATTCTAAACAGCAACTCATCCATTATAATCATTCTGATCAGACCTTTGCGAATGTTTTCTTTATCATATGGTAGGTATGATGGAACATCCTCACCACCGTTTTCCTTTTTAGGTCGATGCATTAGTGTTGCTTGCAACTCTTTTACCACCAACAATCTCTACTTCTGGTTCAGGACGTAGTTTCTTACACCTATTTATATGTTTCAACATTGTACTAGTGTTGACACCCGATGGTAATCTTATGGCGACTACTTGTCCACAATGATTACACTTTGCCTTATCCTTATTCTTTCTACGTTTGAAGTTATACCATGCAATGAATCTTTATTTAGGAGTTACCTTAGAGTCAATATTTGGAGAAGTCTCACCACACATTCTGTCTCCATTTTTGTCCATCAATTTTTAGATCCATACCACGCTCATGCTTCTAAGGTTCCATCTACATGCTAACACTTAAATCAATATATATATATATATATATATATTTCTTATCACAAAACCTTAAATGTAGTTAATAATTTCTAGCAATCATCTCTTACAAGTAAACACACACACGCCAAAATGATGTAAATTTAAACATAAATAAACAAACAGAGAAATTAATGAAAGATGAAGGGTGAAAACCTGGATTGAACGATTAAGAGGAAACCGAGGAAAAAGTAGAGAAAGAGATTTTAAGAGAAACTAGCAAAAGACTGTAAATGAGAAATGGATGAAATGAAACATAAGTATAGAAGCAAAGAACTAAAAAAAAATTGACAGGAAACGAAAACTGCCTTATTATGGGCTGAAATATAAATATTGGGATTAAGTAACTTTATTTGTGAGCTGAAATTTAATGGGTTTTAATTGAGCTATAAATAATTCGTGGGTTGAAATCTAGTTATTTGGTTTAACATATAATTATTTTAACAGATTTCTAAAGTTATAAAATATAACGGGTCTAGTATATAAATTTGGAAACCGGTCAGTTTGATTGTTGACTGATTTAGTATACTTATTTGGACTTACAAATGGTTGTTTGGTGTAGTAGAGTTTGAGACTTATTATGACTTACTAATGGTTGCTTTTCTTAGTATAATTGCAAAAATGATTTTACTTATTAATTCTTGTTTGGTGTATCAGAATTGTAGTCCTATTTTATCTTATTATTGTTCTTTGGTATTGTTGTGGCATTATTACAGTGGATTGGAAATGTTAATACACCAATTGGTTCTACAAACAAAACACATAAATAAGTGATAAACTCTTTTACTCATACATACATAAGTAAAACCACATTAAGAAATTATTATAAGTAATATGTATTTGTAGATATACAATCTTATTGTATAAGGGTCAAGGGCTTTGTATATATACTAACTTGAGTAAATAATAAAATCATCTTTTTTTACAATATTTCATTGTATCAGAGCAGAGTATTTGAGCTATTCATAGTCGTTGCTGTTACTATTATCTGTTACATGCGCCATAATGAGTGTTGACGAATATAATTCTGGCGCTACGCCAACCACCGTTACTCCATCGTCACTATGCCTTCTCAACGCCTCTGATAATCCTGGTGTCATTATCAGTTCCATGATCCTGAAGGAAAAAAATTACCAAGAGTGGGCTAATGATTTGCGTAATTCTCTTCAGGCCAAGCAGAAGCTTGGATTTATTGATGGCACCGTAACTAAACATGTAACACAGCCAGATCTCGGTTCGTGGATGGCTGATAATTCGGTGATTATTGGATGGATCCGGACTTATATTGATCCACCCATTCGATCAACTGTCTCGTTCGTTAAAGATGCATCTGAGTTGTGGAAGAGTTTAGCGCAGATTCTCCGTTGGGAATGGTGTGAGGAAACGAGTTCTCAAGGATGTGATCTCATCATCTCGCCAGGACGGACATCCTCTTACACAATATTCTGGACGAATACCGAACAGTGGGAGGAGCTGCAACACTACAATACAACTCGTATATTTAGTAGAATGTCTGATCCCAAAAGTATCTCATGAGCAGAATTGTCTTTTAAATAACAGACCACACTAAGAGCAGCTTCCCATTGATGTACCATAGGACTCTACATAAACTGTGTGAACATGTGAACAACGTAAGCCAACTCAGCTTCCCATTGATGTACCATAGGACTCTGCCTCCAAAACGTTTTTCTTTTGTGAGAGACATATACCATCCTTTCCTTGAGTTACTTCTATGCCCAATAACAATTTCAATTTCCCCAAATTCTTCATATGAAAACACTAATTCATATAGTCTTTAAGTTGTTGTATGGCTTATAAGTTATTTCTTACAATAACAAAATCATCCACATACACTAAGACGTGCAGTATTATTCCAGAATGAATGTAGGATAAATGTGAGTAATCCGAGTAACTTTGCATGAATCCATAACCTTTCAGAGCTGTTGCGAGTTTCACAAACCAACATCTAGGAGCTTGGCATAGACCATGTAGTTATTTATGCAAATGACATACTTAATGTGGTTTGGTTTACTGGAATTCCGGTGGTAAACGCATGTAAACCTCCTCTTCAAGTTCACAATGAAGGAAGGCATAGTGCACGTCCATCTGGTGAACCTCCCAATCCTTAGCTATAGCAACTGCTAGAAGAAAACGCATTGTAGTGAGCTTTGCAACGGATGAAAAAGTCTCAGTATAATCGATTCCTTCTTCTTGTCTATTGCCAAGCCTCAATGCCGGCTTTATATTTTTATAAGGTCCCATCAGAATTATACTTTAGTTTATAAATCCACTTACTGCCAATTGCTCTCTTTCCTGGAGGTAATGTTGTGATTTCCCAAGTCTTATTATCCTCAAGTGCAATCATTTCAAACCCCATGCCATCTCTCCACTATTTAATCAAAGTGACTTCTCTGTAATTTTGTGCTTCTTTCCCATTACAATAGTACCCATAACGATTTTGTGCATATCGGAGAAACCATTTTCAGCCATGTACTTAGTAATAGGGTACCGAGTAAATTTACTTGGACCGCAGTGGAGGTACTTTGTTTGGGTGTTGTTGTCACGGGTGTGAGAAATGTAGAGGGTATAGCTTGGGCTTACTGGGGACAAAGTCTTTGAGAAGTACTGAAGGCTTTTGTTGTCGTTGACTTCTGCCAAGTTGTGGTGGCACAGGCGGAGATAATACGACCTATGTTAGAAAAACAATACTGTCAACAACTGGTGGTACAACACGCATAGAGACACTATCTGCAAGAGGTGTATTTTCAGATACACTATCTTCTATTTTGTTATGGTGTATCCACACACAAAGTCTGATGAAGAATCCCATTTGATGTAAAGAACGATTTGAGACAAGTGAATTCAGCTCCCTTGTCAGATCAAAATGTTTTGACTTGTTTGTTAAATTGGCGTTCATTCATTGCAAAATATTCTTGTATCAGTTTAGAAACCTCTGATTTTTCTATCATCAAGTATGTCCAGAAAGTGCAACAATAATCATCAAAAAACTTAAAGTAAACAGCTCATGAGGAGCTCGGTGTCTGATACGTACCACATACATCGCAATGAACCAATTCAAAGCTAGAGATCAGTTTTAGCAACTCAAATCTACATTGGTGAGCAAATCCAGCTTTGAAATCACATCATTCACCTTTGCAATCTCATTTTTTAAATTTTGGATCTTCATTCTTAGCTGAAAAAGCTCAGCCGAGTGGTCCACTTCCTCGTTTTCCATAGAAAGATCCCAACATGTTCACTAGTGGAGTCCATCCTTCTGTACATAAGACGTTTAAGATCAAGACATAATCAACATTTAGTACAAAACACATAGCGATTTAATACTCTTACCTCATACACATTACATGTGAAGTATGCATTTTCGACTTTGTTTGTAGTCTCCCTTATTATTTTCCTCCTACATGGACATTGCGTAGGGATGTCGTGGTCACTATCCGATACCCATTGAAGATCTTTCCCGTGAGAAATAGCCTTTCTATCTGTCTCTTCTTTTGGGTCCTCATTCGGGTCAAAAGAGTCGTCACTAGGTTACCTTAATCCATAACAAAACCAAAGTGACTCAAATAATATTGAACAAAATTATTGTATAATGCCAAAATCAATCAATATCTTAAGCATGTATAAAAGCAGAAGCAACTAGGTTAGTATAGAAAATGCCGAGTAGAGGAAGGTAATTGAGAGAAATGGATGCGAGAGAAATTTGAAGTTGAGGGAATTTCAAATTTTTTGGGTAGAACCTAAAATTGGCCAAAGTTTTTAAATTTTTGAAGTAAATATTCAAAATGAAATGCTAAAAGAAGAAATAAATAATTGGTTTACACAGATAAAACCTCAGCATATTTGGTAAAAAACTGAGGGAGATTCAAAAAAATGTAACCGTTTTAAAGAAAATATTAGTTAATCCTAAAGTAAAATAATGATTTATAGTTCAAGGAGATATACTATGGTATTCTAATACATTTATGTAGATTATAGACAATTTTCTTTGTTTTACGAATTTTATAAAAATTTAGTTCCATAATGTGATGCTAAGTACCAAACTCACCATATTTTGTTAAGATATGTTACTAGAAATGTGAAAGATGTAATATGAATCTGAAATTGTAAAAAAATATGATTAACAAAAGTTTCTTAAATCTAGCATGAATATGAAATCGTAAATAATTTTAATTGTGATTAATGCTTTAGTTGTATGTTTCTCTACCAAATAATTTCAAGTAATCCAATGCAATGGTAGTTGAACCAAATAAATTATGTTTCTCAACCAAATGATTCCAAGTAATCCAATGAAATGGTAACTTGAACCACATTATATTGTTTCAATATAACTAATAGAATCAATTTGAACCAAATGAATTATAATTCTCTTGCTCAATGAAATGATTTATGTAATTTAACCAATTAATATCATTTAACTTAAGCTGGAGTCATATAATACAATTGATTTCTAAAACAATCATATGATCTATACTACACTAATTTCAGAACAACAACGATGATACACCCAAGAATTAGAAGTCAGAGTACAAAATTTGGGCCAACTCATTGAATCTCTTTGCAATTTTTGTTCTCACATATTGAGATAAGTGGAATATACAATACACATACCACAATCTTGGGTACACTTTATTGATCGTCTTGATGAGGCTAGGATTTCTATCACTAAGAAACACCAATTAGGAATCATCCGGTACAACAGTTTTCAGCATAGTGAATAACCAATTCCATATCGCATCATTCTCACAATCAACTATGGAAAACACAATCGAGTAATAATGATGGTTAGGATCATGAGCAGTGACAAATATAAGAGCACCACCATATACAGCTTTAAAAAAAGTTGCATCCACACAAAGTACTTTCATCATGCGCTTAAACCCCTTGATACAAGCTCCCAATACGATGAATAAATACTTGAACCCTTTTTCTTCATCAATTACTAATTTAGTCACCATAGCAATATTCATTTTCTCCAAGACATACAAATACGAAGGAAAATTTTTGTAACATTTTTTCAGACTACCACATACAACACAAATGGAATATTTTCCTTTTCAAAGCAGTTATGTACAATATTTTCTCTCCAACTTTTCCTTGCACAACACCGACAAGAGATTTAGCATAAGGAGTAATTAATTGACTTGAATAATCACCTTGCACAACGGATGCAATTAAATCAGAAGATCATTTCCTTTTAGCATTTGATGTACGTGCCAATACCCGAGAACAAAAATGCATCTTCAAATATATTTAACCAACCAACTAAATTTTCTTCCTTGTGGTCATGATACTCGTAAGTACCACTTACAACCTCGTTGATAACATCTTACAACATATCTCCAAGTATCCGAGCTCAATACATTGTCGTCATAACATTGTTATGTGACACTATAAACACTAAATCTTGAACTTGTTGTTTGCATCCAAATTCTTGGACTAATTCTTGACTGGTACCATCTTCCCATTCCTCTATGAATTGATTTCCTTCGTCTTTTTCTCTATCACAAGGATCATGAGGCAGTTCGATACATTCAATCAGACCATACACTACAAGAAAATAGTTGTATTGATATGTAATATTTCGTCACAATAACACATATTTTGTGATAACATAAAGATACTATTAAGAATTTGTGATGATTTGGATAAATAGTTACAATACAAGTGTCACAAATATTTATTGGTATCAAAAATGTTATAATTTACTTGTGATGAATAAATCTATTAACAATTTTGTCACAAATTGTTACGGAATAGAGTTGCACTGATTTATTTAAATTCTTAACATATAAAATTTGTAACAAAATTGTAGGTAAAACGTCACAGATTATTAACAATATTCTTATTCACAATACAACTATCACAATAGCTCAATTTTTTTGTAGTGATATCCATCACCCTCCAGGACGGTATTCATTAATACCAAATCCTCATTACCTATATTCTCGCCAACTCCAAGACAAACAATCTCCAACGGATCATCATGTTCCTTTTCTTCCTCGTATATAGTAATCGCATTGTTGTTCCTACCATTTGAAACTATCACCCCATCATAACTCATACCAAATGAACTTTCTGTCTCTCTTAGATTTTCTTCACAACACTTATTTATTTCAACATGCACAATACATCTTAATTGATCCACATTCATGCTATAAAAATAACTTTTGACATCTTCATCATCCAAAATATATGATTATTTATTTGCTTCAACTACCAGTGGAATGTAACTCATCTTTATCTTTCCACCACTATCCAAACTAATCTTCTTCTTTATCTTTTCCTCTAATAGTGTGTATGTTATATCCTCGATACACAATGTCTTGATCGTTATAGCACAATACTTAGCACTCTTTGAATCTCATCGATACCATCTACAGTTTCAACATAACTCCCACCAGTATCAAAATGAATGACTATTTTAATCATTCTATCTAAAAAATAAAATATAAAAAACGTTATTGTACTTTGCTATTTTTAATTAGTTGTACATTTGTACATTGAATCTTGATTGCAAAATCAAGACTACATATATTTGGATTCAACTCCAACTCAAACAATATAAATCAGAATCAGAATCGACTGAATAACAAGAATAATACAGACCTTAGACTCTTGTAACCTGTTTTATATCAACTCACTTCCGATCTTTTTATGCTTCAAGAGAGGGACCGAGCTGCAAATCAATTTAATTAGAGATGTCCGATGGAAGTTAAAGATCTACGTGAAGAAAAAAGCTCTAGCTGAGGTCACGAGCTACCAAGATCGCTGCCGGAATGGTCGTAGCTGGAAAAAGAAATTCTGACGTCCATACAAACCAATTAATCTAGTCTGATATGAGTCATGATGAAGAAGTTGGTTCCGATTTTAAGTCATTGGTTTGATTCACATTTAATAGCCACCAACCGATATTGGAGCAAACCTATTTTATTAAAAAAAATCTACACTTAAATAAATCCAAAGGCATATCATGACATAAACTAGGAGAGAAGAATAGGAGAGTATTTTAGACACATCAAGAATAGCTAAATCATTTTTCTCCAACTAAGAGCGTTTCAGACATTCCTCCCATGTGTATCATGAATTATCTCATTCATTTTAATATTTGAAAATTTTAGGTTTGTCGTTTCAAACTAAATTCATTTTATAAAAAGTCAGAACAAAAATATAATTAGTAATTATATGTTCGATGGTAATTCCACCTTGAAACTTCGATATAACTACAATTGTACCTAAACTTCTGCCATTGATTTAATTTTAGATAATTTTGAAGACAAAATTCTAATTATACCTGAATCATAACGTAAATTACTAATTGCACCAAACTATATTATCAAAAGACTAATTGCACATTTGTCTTGGTTAATTGTAGTTTACTATTTACCAAGAGGATGGTTTAGGATATTAATCATTTCATAACCCGAATTTCTCCCAATTTCTAATTATAGCGGATCATGTTTATCTTTATTACGAAATGACGGGCTTTTATTCTTGTACAGAGTGAGTTGTTGTATCAGATGTGACCATCTCAAGCTATCGGTTCCTGGAGACAATGAAGCTAATCGTAGCAGTGAAACCACCAGAACTAGTGGTGGAGTTATGGCGGTTGATGATGGTGATGAAGATTATGAGGTTGGTGGAAGTAAAAAGAGAAAAATTAATAGTAGGAGAGGAGATAATAATCATGTCGACGATATGAATTTGAATAGCAATTATATTGATGAAGTTGAAGCTTTGAGTGATGAGATTCAACAATGTACTGTGATTTTGAAGGAAGTTGGTTTAGGATCTTATTGGATCATTCATCTTCATATGATTGATTCGTTATCGGGTTTATCATCATCACGAAATGGGATCTTTGGTTTTTCATCATCATTATCACCTCTTGATTTTGATTTTTTCCCTCCAATTGATTTCTCTTAATCTCAATGCAAACCTAAAATTATCGATCTTAATACTCCTAGATTCATAGATTTTGTATCAAATCAGTTTGAATTTGACTCATAGGTCTTTGTTTTTGATTTTGATCATCAAAATCACTTTAAATCATATTACCCAAGGCTTCTATCTCTTTGAAATTCCTCTATTACTCAATTATTTGGAGGTGAGATGATAGTTGCACGTAGGTTCATATTTGAAACTCACAAGTCTACACTCACGGTGGTCTTCTCATCTATTCTCCTAATGAATATAATGAGCTTTTATTTCATAATCAACTTTTGTTGCCAATTAGTGTTGGCTTTAAGTGGTCTATACAATTAACCAACACCAAACCGAAATACTCATCCTTAGTGCTATTAGTTATTTACGTTCTAATTTGGGTATAATTAAAATTTTATCTTCAAATATGTGAGAAATTAAACAGTATTACGATAGCCCTGGGCATATCAGGATTTTTGTCCCGTAATTCTCATCCTTTTCGGAAATGGGAAATTCTAATTTTCTGTTCGGATCCAAAATAATATACAAACGGGTAAGGGAAAGGATCGGGAATGGGTTCAGAAATTCCCTGAATTCCCGTTGGGTATTTGTTTATGTTTACAAAATGCTAAAATATATTAGATTCAAATCTTAGATATGTTTCAAATAGTTAAAATTAAGCTATAACAATATTTTATTTAAACTTTTTAAAACCTTAGAGCACCTCCAATGGGGCTCTTAAGTGAGTTTCTTAATATTTATTGGCATTTAATTAAATCAAAAATAGATTGAAATGTGTAGAACTGGTTCTAAACTAAGAGCTTTAAGAACTTTTAAGAGGCTATGACGTGTCACCCTTCCATTGGTGGAAAGGTTTTCATAGGAAAAAAAGTCACCCTTCCCTTCGCTATCTTTCTTCTCTCTTCTCTTGTGGCAATTGAACGCTATGAGAACGATGTCGGTGATCAAGGCGGCTCAGTAATGGAAACATTGATGCTCCTCCTTCTTCTTCTCTGGTGACTCTTCTTCGCTTTGATGTCTTCTCTATCTTCTTCATCCATGCGATCGAGTTTCGATTTAGGTTATCTCATCTCACTTATCCAATTCACCAAATAGTAGAAATTTTTGTAATTGATTAAGCTGATTGATGAGTGACTGTGTGTTCACAGGTGGAAGTGAAATTGATCGATGGAAATGGTCAAGGTCTGATGTTGAAGTCTTACACCGTTGGTTAATGATATTGCTGTTGCACAATCTCATAACGGAGTTCATGTAATGATGATTCAACTCAATTTTCAGTGCTTAACATAGCTTTACAGAACTGAAGCACAATCTTTATTACACTGAGATATAGAATGGAACAGAGCTGAATTATTAGGGATAAAGATCTACACAAAGCTGACATATAACATCATAATCCAGATATCAGCAAGCTATACAAAGGCTTAGAACCAAACACTAAATTCCGGCTTGTATCAGTGGTAAAATCTGAAACAATGTCACAAACGTTTGTACTATTGTTCTTCTGTATACCATCTCTGTGACAGTCTCAGAATATTGAAATGCAGATTGGTTGTGGTGAAGAAGGAGAATACATTTGTATGGCTTATAAGAAAAACAGGTGGGTCAGTCATAAACATGAGATTTTAGCAGAAGAGGTGAGACGAAACAGTTGCTTTTTTGGTGTTGAAATATGAATTTTGATGGATGATATGTTATTGATCATGTCTTGTGATTCAATAGGGTATTGGTAGGATTAGTGACAGAGCATAGCTGTGGTAGTATGAGCAAAAACAAAAAAATTTGGGGCCGATTGGTAAAGGCTGTAGCTTTTAGTTTTTTGCTGTAGGATTTCGGCTGTAGGATTTGTGGCTGTAGATTTTTTTGTTGTAGGTTTTTTTTTTGTTGTAGATTTTTTTGCTGTATGAATTTATATTTGTAAAGTTCATAAATTTTGGCTCTAGGATTTTGGCTTTCTACAGCCAAAAATATTCCTTAAGTAAAAAATTGGCTTTCCAGAGCAACGAAAGCCAAAAATAAATTTTAAGCATGATTGGTTCAATTCAAATGCCGTGGAAAGATTTTTGCTCTGCAGAGCAACGAAAGCTATTACCAATCACACCCTTTGTCTTCCTAACCTTTGCTTCTTTTGTGCTCTTGAACTAATTATGTGTACCTTATCTTTTATGTTCGATTTTGATGGAAGCTCTACAAATTCTGTGTACTTAGTTGGATGTAAATGCAAATTCTTCAATACATTCTTTTATTTGATGTTGTTGTAACCTGTAAGTCACTATATCTCTTCAACAATCCCTTTTATTTAGTTGAGCTTCATGATGAACTTGTAGTATAATCATAAGAGTCTCTTGATGTTTATTTTCTTTCTATGAATTTGTCTTTACATTGTTGGTGGTATAAGAAACTGATATAATTTACCATTTTGCAAACACACACTTTTGCATGGGTTAATTTCGTCTTCTTTGGATTGTTGCAGGTTTGTATCCCGAAATAAGTTGTTGCCATTAGTGATCGTTATTTTGTTGATATTAGTTGTAGATACTATAATTTATTTATGGTTAGATATCAATTGATAGTGATTGTCTCTTCTTCTCTTCTATTAGCTTTGATTGAATTTGTCAAAAGGAAAAATATATATATTATGTTGCTTCTGCAGGCTAAGCTTTGTTCAAGTGTCTTTGAGGCAATCGAAGAAGGATGAATTGAAGCTGTTGCAAACAAGCTTCAATACTCATGTGTAGTTATTCAGCCTCTCAACGTTTATCTTATTTATCATCAGCATTCATTATTAGATACATATTTGTTATGGTAAGCATAACGATTAGTTTATATATATATATATATATTTTAAACTCCAAATGGGGCTCTATCATTGGAACCCCAAAACTTTAAAACCATTACGAGAGTTCTTAATTTTTAATAAATCATTATTTCTATTAAAAAATGTTAAAAAACCTCTAATGGGGTTCTAATGGTTGGAGGAGGTCTTAAGATGAATACAAATTATTTAATATGGATATACAAGTGTTTTAATTTAAAAAATATGGTAATGTTGGTCATTTAATTACAAATTCTAACACTGTAATTTTGTATATTTGTGTATTGAATATTGGTATATTGTTTATACACTGTTATTTTTGTTATATTGATTATATAATTTTATTATATAAAGTAGAATATTTCAAAGTTACTCATTAATAGGATTGTTCCACATGTCAGATCCAACAATCAATTTTTCCTGCATTTATATATTAAAAATAAGAAAATAAATATACTTTAAAATAGATTTTTAAATATTTATCTTTATCACAAAATATGTATCTATATCCACAATCCTAATATAAAAATAATTGTAAATAATTATTTTTATTTATGATTTAAAATAAAAATATTCATAAATATTTATTA
Source organism: Lepidium aucheri (assembly GCA_900406435.1). Lineage (NCBI taxonomy): Eukaryota > Viridiplantae > Streptophyta > Magnoliopsida > Brassicales > Brassicaceae > Lepidium > Lepidium aucheri. Next base: position 17,039 of record OVBA01002136.1, on the reverse strand, counting down.
CATATTAAGTGTAAAATTAAATAATATAATAATTTAAAAATTAATAAAACGAATTTTCATATAAAATAAATATTTTATATGATTAGCAATGGAATCCTAACAGAATATAATTGTCGTAACAAACAATATAAATTTTTAATGTATGTATATTCTTAAAAAAAAATTTTCACAATTAAAAATAAGAAAAATAAATTATAAATTACTTGATAATTCTAAATTTTATTATATCTTATTATATAAAAAAGGGTTTCTCAAAGTAAATAATTAATAGCATTCTTCCACGTGTCAAATCTAATGATCCGAAATTCTCCTTGATTTATTTATTTTTAGAAAAGTAGATAAAAGATCTGTAAATATATGTCTTCAATATTTTGTTTATCCAAATCTAAAAAGAATTCATAACCTAAAAAGATCGTAATCTAAAAGAAAATAGGTAATATTAATTGGTAAAAAAATTAATTTTAACAAAAATTAATTTTTATTACTAATTTTATTATATAAAGAAAAATATTATATTAAAAACTTGTTTATAAAAAATGAAATATATATTATATTTTGAATCATATTTATCTATAAAAAATCCTAATCTAATAATTCTTAAAAACTTATTTCTAACAAAAAGTAATTTTCATTAAGTAATCTTATTATATTAAAAATATTATATTATAAATTATTTATAAAAACGAAAATTATATATATATATATATATATATGATATTTTGAATAATATATATTTGTAAGAGGAATTACTAAAAATACTCCGTTCGAAATGTCATTTTTCAAAATATACTCTGTAATGACCATTTCTCTCTTCCAATTTTCAAAGGAAATGGTAGATTTTGAAAAGGGTACATACTAAGAGGAGTATTTTTAAAAAATTTCTTATTTATAAATTATCCAAATCTAATAAGATATATATCTCTGATTATAATCTTAACAGAAGATAATTATCTAAATACTCTCAAATATTTATTTGTATACATAATCCTAAATTGAAAAGAACTTTGTATACATAATACTAATCGAAAAGGGTATTATGAATATTATTTGTTATATATACATAAACACATAGACAATTTTTAAATACCTAACTTTTCAAGCTTTCTCTAATTTAATTCATTTATTTTCGTTTATATCTAGAACAATCAAAGAAAACAAACAAAAAGTTAATAAATTTAAACTTAATGTGTTATCATTTTATTTTACTATTATTAGCTTAAAATCTTATTATATTATAACATATAGTGTTTTTAAAGTTAATAATAAATGGATTCTTCCACATGTCGAACTCAACCATCCAAAACAGTGGAGTCTAAAATATTATACACAGTTGGGATTAAAAGTTAGTAATCAACTAGATTTTTATTATAACCTATTATATTAACTAGGATTTCAAAAGTTAGTAACTAGATTTCCCATATGTGAGATTTTATTATTGAGATGGATCTCAAATTTTGCAAACATATAAATTTCTAAGACATATTCAAAATATACATTACGCATTATTTAATAAAAACAAACTCGTGCATTACATGAGTCCATATCTAGTTTATAATAATACTTTTAGTTTTTTGATTACTAGTATTTCCCAAACTATTTTCCGTGCATATACCACAATTTCCCGATTTAGTAAAAGTTTAGGAATAATTCGAGAAGTAAATTTTGAGTCTCAAAATTCTTGTACGGTTCCTGATTCCCAAAATTCATGTCCCATTTTGTAACGGGAATTGTTTGGATAGTAGATCTAATTTCCTGAACTAACCGTTCCTGAACCTTTTCCCGTAATTTTTTATCCTATTTCCCGTTATACCCAGGGCTAATGGCTCAATTTAGTTACATTTAGAGTTATTTTAAAGTTTTGAGGTGGAATTAAACCACAAACCCGTAAGTTATATCTATGTACGTTTATAACTATTACAGTGTAGAAAAATTGGTTTGGTATTTAATGGGTAGAGAGGCGATCCTCAAGCTCTTTGTTGTATAACTGAATCAAACCGGTGATATCGGCATCTTCTTGAAGTGGGAGATCCTGAAGCTTGTCGTTTAAAAGACTCTTATACTCGTTATCTCTATCTTCCCATTTACGCATGAATTCAACCTGCACAAATACACCAAACCTCATCAATCATTGCGAAAGAAAAGCAATTTTTTCAGAAAAACAAATATATACGGACTTGTTTCTGAAAAGTATAAAATTCGTCTGAACTAAGAGATCCGTCGCTGTTAGAGTCGAGAAGCTGCATCATCTCCTCTGCATCTTCACCTGGGGCTCCAAGCTCTTCCATCACTTCCATTAGTTCCTCTATGCTGATCATTCCATCTCCGTTTTTATCCAGAAGACAAAACACTCTATCTCTTTGGTTTGTGGTTGTCCTGAAACTTTGCTGTTTACTTACTGAGATATCTTTGAGACGAATAGCTGCAAGATCCGCTGCTGCCATCATTATCGCCTTAAGCCGCTTCGCCTAAACATGATTCAACAAACAAGTCAACCTCCCAAAATTGCCAAAACTATAAATATACAGAAGTCCTTACCTCTTTTGGGTTGGTTAGACCGCCTTTGTACAAAGAATGTGATGCTGTTCCAGCGTTAGCGGATAGATCCATATCCATTGTCCGTATCTGTATTTCCATCAAAGGTCTTCTCTGATCACTGTCACTAACATCAACTGCCATGTGTAAACTCCTATACCCATTTTCCTTTGGCCGAGCAATATAGTCTTTTGTTCTATGTGGGATCTCCTTCCATAGAGAGCGGATAATCTCACTTGTTCGATAACAGGCTCTTTCGCCCACTTCAACATCGTTTGCCACTGTACTTGGCATGAGTATAACCCGTAGACCAAGCACGTCATTTACTTCTTCTGGCTTACGCCCGTCCCTTAGTAGCTTCTTCATCATACTGTACCGGCTTTTATACCGACCTTTCACGTATACATCATCCACCAGCTCAGCCAAAACGAAATCAGCCTTCAAAGACCTATGAAGCTGCTCTTTGTACACATCTATCAACGGTTTAGACCCATTCTCATGACTTCTTAACCATGAATCTAAGTATAGATACGAACCCGGGAAGAGATAACGGAAAGAGATGTCCTCGAGCTCAAGTGAAAGTTGATTAGCCCCCACGGCATGAGCTAAAGGAGAATAAATCTTCAACACTTCGAGGGAGAGAATCTGCTGGCGGTACCTTGGTAAGTGATCAAAATGCCTCATCTCATCAAGCTTTGAAACAAGGTCCATGATCACAGCTCTGATGTCATAGTAGGTGAGATAGAACTTTCTCAGTGAAGCAGCAGTTTCGTCGTCCAAGATATCGACTTTAAAAGGGATGTTCTTCACACGGAAAATCTCGTGAAGCAGATGAGCAGTTCCAGTACCAATTTGGTCTCTAACTTCGTATATAGATATCGCATTTGCCTCCACCACCTCACTCAATATACTCGCCGAGATAACTTCCGCATCCATCTGTCATTACAATATGATGGCTGAAGATATCAATGAACAGTTTTATCTGATGAGCAAACACATTGTAACTTCAGTATTTCATTTAGATCATACCTCAGAACCTACTTTATCCAAAAGCTATGAGCACATCGGAAACTTATTTGAGATTCTGACTAATCCTCTGCAATTTTTCATTTTTGCTATACAAATTTGTTTCAATTTCCTAGTCTCCGAACACACTTTTCCAAAACAGAACCTAATCATCTAATCAGGAAATTATTAAGATTTAGAAAGAGATAAGAACCTGGAGGTCTGCGAGGAGTATAGAGAGTGAGAGAGCCTTAGATAGAGGCGAGCGACCGTCAGAGGCAAGAGGGAGAGACTGTAAGATCGGAATCGAGAGCTTCAGAGCCTTAAAGAGTAGCCTAGACGATGACGTCGACAGCCAAACCGAATTCATCCTCTCCGTAACTTCGTTGAAAGCTCCAACCAGTTCGACCACCATTTTTCCTCCCGCTGCCTCCGGTGACCGAGCCTCCGATTCAATCGCAGTATCCTCCGCCTCCGACCTCAAATTCCAGCGTCGACGTCGTTGGTGGTGGTGCTGAATCAAGTGGATCGAATAAAAACGACGATGCACTACCTGGGATCTGCATCTCGGAACTGGAATCGGAGAAGGAGGAATTACAGACATTTTGAGAACGATTTGAAATCGAGAAAAAGATTCATCTTTTTAATAATATATATGTAGCGATGGATAAGCCACGTAGGATTTTGTTTTATCGTCCACATATTCGCTTTGTTAATATGTATAATAGTAGGGAAATCGGCCAAACAAAACACAAACTTTGCACTAAAAAAATATGACATTTTTGGCTGACCAAAAAAATATTCAATTTTATTGACTTTTCAATTAAATATTAAAAAATTTGTTGACTTGTTAAAATAACTATACCGTGAAAAACATCGTTTGTTTTGCTGTTAAAATAAAACGACGTTGTTTTAAATTGAGATGAAACGACGTCGTTTTATTATTTTTGAAAACTAAAAAAAGAAAACTGGTCAAAAAAACCATAAATTTTTTACGAATCGCCAAAAAAAAACACAAAGATTCTGGCCAACCAAAAAACACTCAATTGTATTTGACTTTCCAATTAAATACCAAAATTTTCGTTGACTTGCTAAAATAAGCACGTCGTAGAGAAACGTAACAAAATAATCTCACGCTATATGTTTTACTATTATTTTAAAACGACACGATTTAAAATAATATCTCAAAAATAACAACTTGTATTATTTTAGTATCGGATCATACACGAAGAAGCTTATCAAATAATCAATGTTGTTATATGTTATGAGTTTAGGTAAAGATAATAGCTGACCTGTGCTAGGATTGCATATTACAGATTGACAAATGTCCTTGTACCAATCTTCAGAAAAACTCATAAAAAAATCTGATACAACACTAAAATATAGATTTTTAGGCATGTGTTCATTTAGATTCTTAAACCGTATTCATATTATATAATATTGATTTTGAGATATTATTTAAAATGATGTTATTTTACTCTAACAGTAAAGCAAATAGTATGAGATTGTTTTGTTATGTTTCTCTACCGCGTGTTTATTTTGACAAGTCAACGAAAAATTTGGTATTTAATTAGAAAGTCAAATACAATTAAGTGTTTTTTTGGTCAGCAAGAAATTTCGTGTTTTTTTTTTGCGAATCGTAAAAATTTTGTGTTTTTTTCTTGCCAGTTTTTGTTTTTTTTAATTTTTAAAAAATTGTAAAACGACGTCGTTTCATCTCAGCTTAAAACGACATCATTGTACTTTAACGGCAAAATATACAATGTTTCTCACGGTATGTTTATTTTGGCAAGTCAACAAAAACTTTGGTATTTAATTGGAAAATGAAATAAAATTGAGTGTTTTTTGGTCGGCCAAATAAATCGTGCTTTTTTGGCAATTTATGCAAAATTCGTGTTTTATTTGACCGATTAGTATATTATTGGAAACCCTCTTTCCGCTTGAGAGGGTTAGTAATGAGTAGCAGCAGCATGTGACGCCCATCTAAAACCCTACACAAAAGCCTCCGACTTCCGATTTCAGTAGCTCTTTTCCTTCTACTTCAGCCATTGAAGGTCGCTTCGATCCTAATCATGGCGGCCGTACCGAGAGGCCTCATTTCTCGCATCAATCAGTTTCTATCAATCCGGTCTATAACTCCTTCCTCTGAATCTCTTCCTCATTCTAGCTTTTTTATCCTCCGACGATTCAGCTCCGATGCTGGGGTCGTCGACGGTAGTGGATCTGATATTATCGGGTCCCCAACTCGAGTCATCGAGGCAAAACAAGGTGAGATGTCTCCGAGCTCTAGAAGGACTGGGATCATAGCCGTCAAATGTGGGATGACTGCGCTCTGGGACAAATGGGGAGCTAGGGTTCCGGTTTCTATTCTGTGGGTTGATAACAATACCGTCTCTCAGGTCAAAACCATTGAGAAAGAAGGGATTTTTGCTTTACAGGTAACTCCATCGCAGTTTACTCATTCCCACTTTTCGCTGTGTAGTGTCTCTGCTTTGATAGCTCGTAGTTCCATTTCTGTATTAGGATAACTTTTAGTGGTTACTTGATCAATATTATTCTTCTCCTTTAAGCAGGAACGAGATAGCTGGAACTTCATGTTTTTATGGATTTTATTGATAAATTGGTTTATGAAGATAATGCTTGTGAAGCTCATATTTCAGTAATGTGATTGGCATGTGTTGTTCTGTTAGTTAGATCGGATGTGGGCAAAAGAAACCGAAGCATTTGACAAAGCCTGAGGTTGGACATTTCAGAGCTCAAGGTGTGCCATTAAAGAGGAAGTTGAGGGAATTTCCTGTGACAGAAGACGCTCTTCTTCCTGTAGGCACTTCACTTGGTGTCCGCCATTTTGTTCCGGGACAGTATGTTGATGTCACTGGGATCACGCGAGGGAAAGGTTTTCAGGTGAAACCATTCTCTGGGGCTTTTAAAGTTTGATATCTGCTGAGGTGTTTCTTACCAGTCATAAAACAAGACTGGGGGTTAAATTTAACTTGAATAGTCAAGTATCAATGTGGCAGATATAGCATGGAGCGCAAATGATACGCTGTTTGTGCAAAATAATGACTGTGTCATGGATGTCTTGTTATGTAATTGCAGGGATGCATGAAAAGACATAATTTCAGAGGAATGCCGGCATCACATGGTGCTTCATTGTCCCATCGAAGCGGTGGTTCCACAGGTCAAAGAGATGCTCCTGGAAAGGTATTTGTCAAATTGCTTTGCTTATGAATTTCCTCCAAAGTAATTGACAATACTGACTTGTCAAATACACTGTGTAGGTGTTCAAGGGCAGAAAGATGCCTGGGAGAATGGGTGCACAACAGAGGACAGTAAAGAACGTTTGGATTTACAAGATTGATCCTGCTAGGAATCTCATCTGGGTGAGAGGACAAGTAAGTATCTCAAATTGACTAGGATCATTGTGTCACAGAACGTGAGTGCCATTGGTGTTCTGTTCTGGTCTTGGTAGGTCATAATTGTGGTTTGACATTGTTGCAGGTTCCTGGTGCAGAAGGAAACTTTGTGTTCATAAAAGATGCATGGTACAAGAAACCAGACATCTCAAAGCTTCCGTTTCCTACATACTTAGCTCCAGAAGATGAAGATCTATCAGAATTAGAACCTATGGTCGCAGAACTTGGAGAAGTAGACCCATTTATGTTGGCTGAGTGATGTAAACGACTTGGATCTTAATCTTGATGTGGCTTTTTCATTATTTTTCGTTTGTGGAGACCAGAAAGAAGGTGAGGAAGTGGGAGTCACAGAGCTAAAGCTTTTTGCAGATGAAATTGTCATTTCATATTTAGTTGTTTGGATGTACGAAATTGAAAACAATGAATAGAGGAATTTAGGCTCGCATTTGTTGAATCACAGTGCTTAAAGAGTTTGCAATAATAAGCAATGGAAGAAACACAGAATTTATGTTTCCCTTCATCTTCCAAATATAAACATATTTACTTTGGTATATTAATTCAAGAAACAAGATTCGTGTTACGGTATTGGAGTGTCCTATATAAGTGCTCGTTTGGCCATGGAATACATTTGTGCTCTCAAATATTCTGAGAACACGAACGCTCCTTTCATATTTTTTCTCTTGTCTAGCTAGAGAGAAAGAGTTGGCAATCTAGCTATGAATCCGGAAGAGAATCGGCGCGTGTGTGTAGTATGCCATGAATCAACGCCGGCGTTTATCCACGTCATCAGTAAAGACTCCGTTTCCCGGCTACTCTGCACCGACTGTTTACTCAAAGAACATCGACAACTCTTTTGCCCCTTTTGTTTCAAACTCTTCGAGGCCCCTCCTACTAATTCTCTTCATGAACGTATCGTCTGCCTCAATTGTCCTTCAATCGCCCATCTTTCTTGCTCTCCTTCGTCGCTGTCTCCCTCCGCCGCATCTTCCTCCTCCGTTCCGCCAGCTTCTAGCTTCACCTGCCCGACATGTTCTGACCCCAACCACATCTTCTACCCCAAATCTCCTACTAGTGAAGACGTTATCGATACGCCTCTCGAACTAGATGCAGCCAGGGCTCTTGTCGCAGCTTGCAGGATCGCGGTGGCTTCTACGAAAAGCGCGGCCGTTCATTTGAGAAACGAAGCGATGAAGAAGATCTCACATGCTCAAATGTCCAAGTTCAGAGCTTTAAAAGCAATGGAGAATCTTCAGGACCTTGTTCTTAGACAAAAAGCTTCAGAGAATATAACCCCTACCAAGAGGAAGATCGACGACCGCTGATTCTTAATCTCCATGGCAATTTACCGGTACGCAACACTTGCAGTATAACAGATTCTCCTCTAGGGTTCAAGAAATGACTTTCTTTTTTTCTTTTTTTTTCGCGGTTATCAGTGAACGATTTGTGAATTTTTGTTCATTCTCTCGGAGACTTTGAATTAGGATACATTTAGGGGTTTCTTTTTGTATAATGGTTTGTGCGATTCAGTGACATTCATTCATATTAAATGGGTTCATCTTCAACCTTTTGAAAGTCTCTCTGTGAATGATCATAAGATTTCGTCTTCTTTGTATGGTTTACCAGTTTGAGGATTTTCTAGAAAGAATGGATTAGGTTTTGATTGACACAAATCCAAAAAAAATGATAATGCGTTGATGTTTTGGCTTGTGATAAAAGACACTGTTTTAGGTTTTATCATCAAGATTTTAGATAATAGTTTGACAATCATATTTTCGTTTATATTGGTAGTCAGTCAATATGTAAAACTGTTTTTACAACACGAAAATGGAAAGAGCAAGTTGAGTAATTTCCAAAGTTAGGTTTTTGCCATATTATTGATGAAAGAGCCAAAACACCTGAAAAGAAGAAGAACTGACTGGATTCGAGAGACGGAGAGAGGGGTTAAATATGTAATTTTTAATAATATAGAGACTCCTTTGTAAATTTATTAAAATATAAGGCTCATTTTGTAAATCTGTAAAAAACGACGAGTCAGCCGAGGACAGAAACCCTAGAAACGGCCGAGTCGAGTTAATTCGCTCCTCACCCAGCTCTATCTCGCCCCGTGACTCGTTTCTTCCCCGCAAAAAGTGAAAAAACGCTTCCTCGATACCTAGCTCTAATTCTTGCCTCGTCGCCGGAAATGTGTTTTAACTTTGCTTCAGCTTTACCTCCATTTTCTGCTGTTTAAATATCGACGAAACCCAGCTTAACTCAAAATATTCGATTCCCAAAGTGAAAATTCTCGCCTACGCATTACGAAATCTTCCGCTTAACTCAAAATATTCGATTCCCAAAGTTCCCAGGCTCATAGGTATGCTAAAGCAGACAAACCCAGCTTCATTCTTTGTTTTTGCTTAATATGACCAAGAGTCATCTTCTCGAGAGGGAAGAATATTTTTCCGTTTACAGAAAATTTTCCTTATTTGCAACGTGTAGTTACTAATATACAAAGAAACTGTTAGCTCATTGGCTGATATTTTCTTGTATTTACAAAGAAATTGTTATTAGCTCTTTAGCTAATTTAAAGATGTTCTTGTTTTTGTTGATATGAAAGAGCTATTGTAGATTCAGATAGTTCTGCTTTGTGGAAGTGCCGAAGTTTCTTGAAGCTTGCAAATGGTTTAATAATGGCTCCACCTGGATCTGTTGGAGTAGTCGACCCCGGATGGGAGCATGGTGTTGCACAGGACGAGCGGAAGAAGAAGGTTAAATGCAATTACTGTGGAAAGATAGTAAGCGGAGGAATATACAGACTGAAGCAACACTTGGCTCGAGTTTCAGGAGAAGTAACGTATTGCGACAAGTCTCCAGAGGAAGTATGTCTGAGGATGAAGGAGAATCTGGAACGATGTCGTTCCACTAGAAAGCTAAGGCAGCCCGAGGATAGCAATGGACAGTCTTGTCCCAGTTTCCGTCAGTCTAACAATGATGATGAAATAGAGGAGGATGTGCGACGGTGCTGGTCAAGAAGAAGCAAAGGAAAGCAAGCCTTGAGTGATGGGAGTCTTCTTCGGTCTTCAGGTTATATTGATCCTGGATGGGAACATGGTGTTGCTCAGGACGAGAGGAAAAAGAAAGTGAAGTGTAATTACTGTAACAAGATAGTCAGTGGTGGTATTAACCGTTTTAAACAGCACCTAGCGAGAATACCTGGAGAGGTAGCATCTTGTAAAAACGCTCCTGAGGAGGTTTATGTTAAGATTAAAGAGAATATGAAATGGCATCGGGCTGGAAAGAGACAGAACAGACCTGATGATGATATGGGAGCTTTAACTTCCAGAACGGTCTCTCAGGATCCCGTGCAAGAAGAAGATGGAGAGGAACCTGACTTTTGTCCAATTAGCCAAGATAGGTTGATGCTGGAAAATGGAAGGTTTAGTAAACACAAAAGAAAAAGCTTTGATTCAGTGAATTTTAGATCCGTCTCTGAAGCAAGACCAAAAAGAGCAAGGATATTACCGTTTCAGTCACCTTCTTCGAGCAAACAGAGAAAGATATACACTAGCTGTGCAAACAGAGTTGTATCACGAAAAGACGTCATGTCCTCCATTTCCAAATTCTTCCACCATGTTGGAGTCCCCACAGAAGCAGCAAATTCTCTCTACTTTCAAAAGATGATTGAATTGATTGGCCTGTACGGAGAGGGATTTGTTGTGCCATCAAGTCATCTATTTTCTGGTAGGCTCTTACAAGATGAAATTTCGACTATTAAAGGCTACTTGAGGGAGTACAGATCTTCTTGGGTGGTTACAGGTTGCTCTGTAATGGCAGATACTTGGACCAACACAGAGGGCAAGACAATGATTAGTTTCTTGGTCTCGTGCCCTCGTGGTGTCTACTTCCACTCCTCCATTGATGCTTCTGATGTAATAGAAGATGCTTTAAGCCTTTTCAAGTGCCTAGACAAGTTAGTTGACGACATTGCTGAGGACAATGTGGTGCAGGTTATTACACCAAACACTGCTATCTGTAGAAGTGCCGGAAAATTACTTGAAGAGAAGAGAAAGAATATGTATTGGACTCCATGTGCAACGCATTCCACAGAACTGGTTCTTGAAGACATCTCTAAGCTTGAGTTCGTCTCCGAGTGCTTAGAAAAAGCCCAAAGAATCACAAGATTCATTTACAGTCAAACATGGCTGACTAATCTCATGAAGAACGAATTCACCCAAGGGTTAGATCTTCTTAGACCGGCAGTCACGCGCCATGTTTCCGGTTTCATGACTCTTCAGAGTCTTATGGACCACAAGGCCAGCCTCAGAGGTCTGTTTCAATCAAGTGGCTGGATTTTGTCGCAGTCCGCTGCCAAGTCTGAAGAGGGAAGGGAAGTGGAGAAGATGGTGTCGAGTGCTGCGTTTTGGAAGAAAGTTCAGTATGTTTTGAAATCAGTTGATCCGGTGATGCAGGTCATTCGCATGATCGATGATGGTGGCGAGAGACTATCTTTGCCATATGCTTACGGTTACATGTGCCGTGCCAAAATGGCTATCAAGTCTATCCACAGCGATGATGCAAGGAAATACGGACCGTTCTGGCGTGTGATAGATTACCATTGGAACTCATTGTTTCATCATCCCCTCTATGTGGCTGCATATTTCTTCAACCCAGCATATAGATATCGTCCTGATTTTTTAGCGGTAGGTATGATTTATCATTTATTTGATTCAATCATTATAAAACAATATGTAATTCCTTTAATGCGAATGAATCTACAGCATTCGGAGGTTGTGCGAGGCGTCAATGAATGTATAGTTAGGCTTGAGCCTGATAATATGAGAAGAATCAAAGCATTGATGCAGGTGATATGAAAGTAATCAACAAATCACACATTGTTCTTGAAACTCTGGCTTAACCAATTAGTTTTGTTCAAATGTTCCTCAGATTCCGGATTATACATCTGCAAAAGCCGATTTTGGAACGGATATAGCCATTGGTACAAGAACAGAGCTTGATCCAGCTGCGTGGTGGCAACAACATGGGATAAGCTGTTTGGAACTCCAGAGAGTAGCGGTTCGGATACTGAGCCACACATGCTCGGCTGTTGGATGTGAGCCTAAGTGGAGCATGTATGACCAAGTAAACGTTCACTGCCAGAGCCGGTTTGGAAGAAAGTCAAGAAAAGATCTCACTTACGTTCATTACAACTTACGGCTGAGAGAGAAACAGCTGAAACGACGGCTACAACATGACGATGAACCACCACCTACTCTTAACTACGGTTTGCTGGATCGGTTGCTCCCGGACTGGCTCGTGACCTCGGAGAAGGACGAGGTACTTACTTACTTCAAACGCTAAACGTCATTTCATTGATTTGATAATAGGCTAATATTGTGTGTTTCTTGTAAAGGAAGAGACTTTGCACTGCGAAGACGGACCAGAGAACGAAGACCGTGAGGAGGAAGATGAAGACGAAGAAGAAGAAAATTGTTATATCGATTCTGTTAACGTTGACGGTGACGGTGAAGACAATCTCGATTTTTACGATGATGATCTTAGCGACGAGGATTAACGTACTTTGATACGACGATGCTAACCAAGTAACAAGGTAGCGAACACAATGTTTTTTACTTCAACTGTTGTAACCTTAACTAGCTTCGAAATTTTAATAAATTTTGTTGGCTATATAGATTGTAAAAATTAAAAATTTAGTAATAGCTAATAGTTAATAAATAAATAAATAGGTGAAACTGAAATAATTATTCTTTTATCTAACAACGGATATTGGAACAGAAAAGTTGGCGCCGCGCTGTCATAAGCGCCTTTTTTTTGTTATTTATTAACTACCGAATATCTGTCTTTTAAAATTGTTTATTAGTAAAAATCAATAAAATATAAAGTGATATTTGAAAGAAAAAAAAAGAAGCAAAAATTAAATAATGAAAAATAACAAATCACCTGACAGCTTCTCTTACCCTTCTTCTGTTCTTCGGCTCCCTTTGTGTCGTCTTTAGGCTTTCTTTCATTCTCCGAAGTCTTATAAAATCTATTTTAGTTTCCATTTTTGGAGATTGAGTGCAGTTTTTGTCATATCAGGGTATTATTTGTTTTGTTTGAGGGAAAGTTTGGATGCGGTGAAGCAGTTTTCGATATCGTGAGGTTTCTGTGTTCGTTTACACTTTAGGGTTCGCCGTTGTGAAAGGGAAATTCCGGTTTAGTTGTATTCGGAATCTCAATTTTCTCCTGCGACATGGCTTCTAATCTCCCTATGAGCCCTCAATTGGAGCAGATCCATGGTGAAATTCGTGACCATTTCCGTGCCCTCGCGTATGCTTTCTCCTAAATTCTTTTCTTCTTACGTATCGCTTTATTCGATTTCCAATTCTTCTGTTGTGGTTAAGTATTTTATCTGATTTTTTCTTTAATTATTGACTTCGTGATTTCGTGCACTTGTCAGTCTCTGTGTATTGAACAATCGCCAAATAGAACACTAGATACTTTTTGAGTATCACTGATCCTCGTATGCTCAATGGGATTCATGTGTTTTGTTGAATGCTGATAATAAGAAATAGATTCAGGCATCACCTGTACGATAGTTTCTCTTTATTGAAACGAAAGATTCACCACTCTCTGTTACAGGAATGGTTTCCAGAGATTGGATAAGATCAAGGATTCAACTAGACAAAGCAAACAACTGGAGGAACTTACAGACAAGATGAGGGAGTGTAAAAGGTATGCCTAGTGTTTATGTTGTAGCATCATTCTTTTTGTGAATGGATAAGTTAGTTGCTTAACATCATCTTCTTATTGATTTCATTACATTTTATGCGACTATTTTTGGAAGTCTTAGAAGCACTCTTGCCATATGCCTTACATAAGTAAAATGTGCTGTTAATAATTGTATTTTTTTACTTCTTGTTTTGAGATGAACGAGATGGAGTATAATTAAAAGGAAAGAGTACTGATTTGACCAAATAAAGTTTCCATCTATGTTTCAGTGATATGTATCTGCTTATCTGATTCGTGCTTCATGTCAGGTTGGTCAAGGAGTTCGACCGTGAACTTAAAGATGAGGAAGCTAGAAATTCTCCTGAAGTAAATAAGCAATTGAATGATGAGAAACAATCTATGGTGCGTTATTATCCTCTTCAGTGTATAATGAAATTCAGTTTGGCCTTATTTTAATTATATTACAATATTATGCATCTCAAATAAATCTATGAATGTAAATCAGCACCTACTTAAAGTTCCACTTTGCAGCATCAATAAGATTCAGTTTGGTCAATTTTTAGGGGTGTATTTGTAACCAAATGGATATTCAGTGTCATCATTCTCTTTGCGCTTTATATCTGCTACCAATTTGTTTGTATGAATTTGCTAACATCTGTTCTTTAACTTTTAGCTTGTGTTTAATGTTACAGATCAAGGAACTTAATTCTTACGTTGCATTGAGAAAAACGTAAGTATTTCGATTATTCCTCTTTGAGAGGTTGATTATTTGAATCTGAAACCTGTCTTTGGGGTTTAATTTCATATCGTACTTTCCAAAATATGTGTGGAAAACTTGTGGTTTTAAGGTGTTCATACATGATAACATGGTTTTGGATCTCAGGTATATGAGTACCCTTGGCAATAAGAAAGTTGAACTTTTTGATATGGGAGCTGGAGTTAGTGGTGAACCTACAGCTGAAGAAAATGTTCAAATGGCTTCAGGTGAGTCCTTATGGTTGCTTGTTTATTGAGTTGCTACGACATTTTTGAACCTTACACTCCTTGATGCTATATTTACTTGCATATATAATTGCATGTTTTGGATTATTAACTTATGCTCTCTGTTAATTTTCTGACATCATCAGTAAATTTCTGGCAAATGGTAATCTGGCACTAGACAATGTTATCAGTTGGTCTAGATGGTATCCAAATTGCTAAAAATGTATTACTCTGAGATTACAGCATGGGTCTCACTTAAAAAAAATTCCATTTGAATTTGGTGCAAAGTAGCTTATTTTGGGAATTTGAAACCTAGGAATGGCGTGGATCTTATGTCATTTTATTATGTATAGCGATGTCAAACCAGGAGCTTGTTGATGCTGGAAAACAAAGAATGGACGAAACTGATCAGGCCATTGAGCGCTCAAAACAGGCAAGTTAGAGAGAGAAGTATTTTGCTTCTTAGCCTTTTTTACTATACCTATATCTATGGTAACTTTCTTGTTCCTTTCAGGTAGTCGAACAAACACTCGAAGTTGGAACTCAAACTGCAGCTAATTTAAAGGGACAGGTAATGCAAAGCATTCTCCTTCGCTTCCCGATTAATCTAATGAGTACAGTCTTAAACGACCCGAAATTTTTTGCAGACGGATCAAATGGGACGCGTTGTTAACCACTTAGACACTATCCAATTCTCAATTAAGAAAGCCTCTCAGCTGGTAAAAGAAATAGGGAGACAGGTGTGCAACCTCCAATGGACATAAAGTTCCCCTTTGCAACACCTAAATCTTACATTGTCAATTAATATTATTTTTTGCTACCTTATATTTCCCAGGTGGCCACAGATAAATGCATAATGATGTTCCTGTTTCTCATTGTATGTGGTGTAATAGCCATTATCGTAGTAAAGGTATTGTTTTTTGTCTTCCTGATGAAAATTGTGATTGCTTATTAACAAACTAGTGACTGGTTAGCTAAGTAGTAAGTAGTAACTTTGGTTTTTGAAAACATTTCAGATCGTGAACCCAAATAACAAAGAGATTAGAGACATCCCAGGATTAGCTCCTCCAGCGCAGTCGAGGAAGCTATTGTACTTGAAGAATTAAAGTACATGGGAGAATAGAGATCTCTGTATGTATATTTTATTCAATGAGGAATGACGAAATTTGCATCTTGAGGTTTAATCTTCTTTCATTTATCTACACTCCAACTCATAAATGAGAGAAAGGCTTTGGCCTTTGGGTTTGGTAGCATTGTGTGTGCTTTGATAGTTGGTGAGACTTTGGGTTGTTTATGTTCATGTTCTTTTCGTTCTCTCATTTACATGTGGGTTTTGATTGGAGGGTTTGTATCTATATTTTGATATTTTGTTTCTGAATCTTTTCATCATTTCCTTGTAGGAACTTGTCACTTATTTTGTATAAAAATTCAGACCACGTTATACTCGCACGTTCTTCCAATCTGCAGAAAATTACATGGCTCAGCTTGATTTTCAATTGTACAAAATCTATAATCTTTAACAGCCAGTTAGGTTTTCACTCTCTGTAACGTGATAACACACATCCTTAACCAAATTTGAGCCTTTACGTCATTTTCTATAGATTCCTTATATATCACTTTTTAATATGTTTAAAACTTCTATTTCTTTCCTAACTCTTCCATTTATTGGAGATCTTAGAACCGAAACATGCCTTGACGATGGTAATATTCTGCACCCAGCTGCGTCCGATGCCACACAGAAGTAAACTCTCTTGGGTAGTAACAAATTAAAATTCAGAGTGGACTGATGATGAATTGATGGTGAAAAATCATCACAAATATATATCTAAGAAGAGTTTTCAAATTTAGTAATTAATAGGGTTCTTCCACGTGTCAGATCAAATGATCCAAAATCTCCTTGATTTATTTATTTTTCTAAAACTAGATAAAAAATTCTTAAATAGATTTCTTCAATATTTACCTTATCTAAATCTAAAAAGAATTATTAACCTAAAGAGAAATCTTAATCTAAAAGTAAATCGGAAATATCAATTGTTAAAAAATTAATTTTAACAAAGAGTAATTTTCATTACTAAACATATTATATAAAAAAAATATTATATTAAAAATTTATTTATAAAAACGAAATATATATATATATTATATATATAAAGAAGAGTTTCTCAAAGTTAGTAATTAACAGGATTCTTCCACGTATCAGATCCGATGATCAAAAATCTCTTTGATTTATCTATTTTTCTAAAACTAGATAAAAAAAATCTTAAATAGATTTCTTCAATATTTAGCTTATCCAAATCTAAAAAGAATTCCTAACCTAAAAAGAAATCTTAATCTAAAACGAAATCAGAAATATCAATTGTTAAAAAATTAATTTTAACAAAGAGTAATTTTCATTAC
>OVBA01002135.1:0-36733 GCA_900406435.1 Lepidium aucheri | reverse complement strand
TTACTTAACCACTTACCTCAATGATTTGATAGCTTAGACCGGAAAAACCTTCTTATCACCGCACCTGCTCTGCTAGTCATTGATTTTGAACCCAAACCACCGACTCTGACCATAGCGCATGAACCTCCACTTGGGCGAGGTCATCGCAGAAAATCAAAATCTGTCACCTTGAAGAATTACGTGAGAAATTTTGTTAGCTTAAAGTCTGCATCAATTTCATTGGCTTATCCTCTAGATTCGCACCTGACAAACAAAAAATTATCCTCATCACACCAAGCTTTCCAAACTGCAATTTTATCAGCAGTTAGCCATGAAGTTTTCGTGAAGCTATTGAGGATGAGTGTTGGTGTAACGCAATGACGAATGAGATAGATGCTCACGGAATCAGTCGAACTTACTCAGTGGTCACACTACCTAAAGGTAAGAAAGCTATTTGGAGTCTTCGAGTATATAAGATAAAGTATAAAGCTGATGGCACACTTGAACGCTATAAAGCCAGACTTGTAACAATGGGAAATCGACAGGTAGAGGGTGAAGATTAAGGTGAAACCTTTGCGCATGTAGCCAAAATTGACACAGTTTGTATGTTCCTTCGTGTAGCTGCAGGTAGAGGTTATGAGGTTCAAGAAATGGATGTGCGTAACGCATTCCTCCATGGTGACTTGGAGGAGGAAGTTTATATGCATTTACCACGTGTTTCACTTCGATGAAGCAAAATCAAGTGTGTTTACAACACAAATCCTTGTATGGTATGAAACAGTCTCCCCATTGTTGGTTTGTCAAACTTTCAACTGTCCTACTTTCCTATGGTTTTACTGAATCAAAGACCGACTAATCATTGTTCACATAAGCTAAAAATGGAACTGTATTCAGAGTTTTAGTGTACGTGGATGATCTCGTGATTACTAGAAATTCATCAGCTGCTTTGGACGAGTTAAAATCTTATCTTTGTACCTGTTTTAGGATGTAAGACTTGGGTGTTTTCAAAAACTTCTTGGGTATAGAAGTCGTCAGAAACAAGAGTGGTTTATACTTGTGATCAACTACGCACTTGAGGTTATTGCTGAAACTGGATTGTTAGATGCTAAACCAGCAGTTTGTCCCATGGTGCAAAACTATCGCTTGACTTTATTTGAGAGTCTGCAGCTCACATATCCAAAACGGTATCAAAGTTTTGTCGGTCGCATAATTTACTTAAAAGTTACAAGGTCAAACCTATCCTATGCAATTCTTTTGGCTCAGTTCATGCACTCTCCACGAGATGATCATTGGGAAGCAGCTTGTCGAGTAGTCAGGTTTCCCAAAAATGGTCCAGACCAAGGGATATTGCTTGAATCTGACACAGATTTGACACTCAATGGATGGTGTGATTCGGACTGGACAAGCTGTTCACATACACGACACTCTATCACAGGTTACTTTGTTCAGCTGGGGTCATCACTGATATCTTGGAAGATAGAGAAACAACAAACAATCAATCGATCTTTGGCTGAAGTGGAGTATCGAGTCATGTCTTAGCTATCTCAAAAATTGATATGGTTGAAGCGGCTACTTGCACACTTGGGTGTGCCTCATGAAGCCCCAATGCAGATGTTCTATGACAGTAAATCCACATTTTATATTGCCATAAATCCGGTGTTTCATGAGGAAATGAAACACATCAAGAACGATTGCCACTTTATCCGTGATAAAATTGTTTCAGGCTTACAGACATAATGACGAAAGCATTGGGTAGGAAGGAGTTTGAAAGTTTTCAAGGCCAGTTGGGCATTACGAACCTACATGTTCCAACTTGAAGGATGTGTTAGCATATCTTCTATCACTACTATATTTCTATACTTTTACTCAGTTTATATAAGGCAAGTAAGTTCTATCATTATAGTCTATAAGCTTGTAAAGGTCCGACGATAATAATCAAGAATTCTCTTCAAACTTTCTATGCAGCTTTGAAATAATCAAAGCGCCACGACCAAAGAAGTATGCAGTCTTTCTAAGATTAACCATTTTCAAAAAAAAAAACTGAAGAAGAATCTGGTGGATTGACCAAGAAATTGAAAGAAATGGAAAAAAAAAAAATTTGAAGAAGAATTGACTGGAATGAGCCCAAGAAACAGAATCATGTGAAGAAGATTCACAAAGAACACCATATTTTTAAGAAAAAATAGAAAGAATCTGATTAACCGGAATTGTTTATCAGAAAGGTTAAAAAAAATATGTAAAAGATAGATGGAAATCGCAAGTGGCCTTTAGTCTAATGGCTGGTGGTAAGTTTACTAAAGACATGCACACATGCACCAGGGATCGAGTCCTATCATCTACGAGATTTATGTAGGAATTTGGCTAATGGGCCGGTCTTTGTGGCCCATATTGATATTGCCGTTGACAAAAAAAAAGATAGATGAAATCTGTAGAAGTTGAACTTCAACATCTTTGACACCATATTGAAGTTGAAATGAATCAAGCTTGAAGAAGATGAAAGAGATAAAAGGAAAATTTTATTTCTCGTTATCAATCAAAGTTCCAGATAATTTTTCTTTATACATTATGATAATGAAAAGATGGTTTATACATAACTGAACTTAAGAACTTTGTTTAATAAAAGTAAAGAAGAATAAACCTAATACTCCAATATTCTTGAACCAAAAGAGCTTCCACGGTAAGATGGAGATTATCGCATTTGAATATGAGGAAAATATCACAATTAAGACGACAAAAGAGGTGCAGGAACACTAGGGATGGGTAATCTCTCTAGGAGAATTTAATCAGCTTAAGGATCTTCTAATGCAAAGCTCACGTTGCAGCGCTTCTAACGCATGGGAGTTGAGGCTCACGATGGCTAGAGTTTGTGAGGTAGTTCCTCGACTTTGTTTCTCAAGAAAAAATTCAACTCTTTTCAATAAAAACTTAAGGATCACATATATAAGGATTGCCCTTGAGGAAATCCTAATTTCTAATGGACCATTGTCATGATAAATAAACTCCTAAAAATTGATAAATAAATTAAACCTAAATGGATCAGACTTTCCTAATTCTAATAGATCCCACGAGTTTGCCTAAGTAAATAAAAAATCTAAAACTTTTCATGATTAATTAAATAACAACATAGTTATATAATATTATCCTAAAAATAAAATGCCTTTGAGAAATAATCGGACACAAGTTTACTTTCCTTCATTTGCAAGACTTTAAATTCTTCTCTTAGAGTTTGAAGACATATCTTTATTACTTGATCGACCCCCTTAAAGGAGGTTTGAAGCTTCTCCCACACTTCTGATGAGTGTGATTTTTAATGGTTTAAGAGTATTATTTTAGGTTGTTTTTGTGTCCGTCTTGCTAGTTTCCCTTGCATTTAGGTCCATTTAGGTTAGTTTTACACTTTTTGCATTTTCATTTGGAATTTTGGAGTTTTCCTAGGTAATGGAGCAAAAAGGAGCATAAAATGGAGCTAAAGTGTCAGAACAAGCTGCTCGGGAAAAGAAGTCACCAAACACTAGGATCGCTGCCTCGCGGTTCGCTGGCGAGGATCGCTCGGTTCGCTGACAAAAGGAAAGCCTCGGTCACCCGCCTCGACATATCCATCACGAGGGAAGCTCAACCTAAACAACTCGGATCATCCACTCGGCATTAACCATCGAGGACCACATCAAGACCACTTTATGTGTCTATATAGATCCTGTTCATGGATTAACGAAAATGTGCAATATACAAGGAATCCCTCATGGGTAAAAAGTAAAGTAAATACGACTTTGATTTGGTTATGATGTAAACGAGGTGGTTACTAAAAGGAACTACTGAATAACTTAATAAAATTGAGATAAGTGCTATGGATGGTCCAAAACTAAATAAAGGAGTATTTCCTTTAGATGGACGAAAATTTTCTTTGAAAAGTAGTTTTGTCCCGTTTGCTAGAGCTTGAAGAATTCCCAACGGGCCGAAAACTTTAAAAAACTAACTGTTTAATCAATTGATACCTATAATAATTTCTAGAAAAACTAGAACTATTGTTTTGTTGTAGTAAAATAGAATTTCTTTCATTTATGAAACTGTTCCAAGGCTTTTATGCCACCGTTCAAGCCAGTAGGAGAATGAAGCAAGATACTCTGGGTTCCTCCAATTGATCCCTCTAGCTTCTTAATTGAGGATTCTTCTCCTGTTGAAGTAGTGGATAATGAAAATGTGACTGCTGAGAGGACTTAGAACGTCAAGCAGGTTGAGGATGTTGTTGTTGGGGCTGAGAGTCAAGCTTAGTTAGTTGTGGTTTACTTTTTCCTTTCTCGTTTTCTTTTTGCTCCTCTTAGTTCTTTTTTCGCTTGATTATGAACACTTGTTTGCGTTTGCTTTCTTTAAGTCCTTACTGAAACTTTTTATTTAAAAGACCAAAGAAAAATTTTATTAAGAAAAGGTTTGGACTCGTCTTTGTTCCAGCTCCCTACGTACTCCACCAAATGGTATCAAGCCCTAACAAAGTTCTTTAGTATTACATTATGCGTAGTAGAATTTCAAATTCATAACATTCCAAGGCCTTATCTCCATTCTGCCAGTTATGGGGTCTCACAACCGATAAACCCTATCTTTCAGCATGCTTGAAATATGATAAGGGCCTTCCTAGTTTGTTGCTAGTTTTCCGGCATTAAGCTCTTTTTTATTCTCAAATACTTTCCATAGAACAAGGTCTCCTTCTTCAATCACTCATAATTTTATCTTTGAGTTGTAGAACTTAGCAATTATTTGCTGGTAGTTATGGCTTCTTATCAGGGCCTGGTCTTGTCTTTCATCTACTGTATCTAGATGATCTTCCAAGAGCTCTTTGTTAGGATTTTCCACATCGGGCATCATCTCTGTATGTAAGCTCCGGACAGATACTTCAGCTGGGACCATCGCCTTGACCCCGTAGGCTAGTGAGAATGAACTTTCTTTAGTGGCTCTTTGCGGCGTCGTTCGATATGCCCATAATAACGATTGCAATTCTTCTTACAACAAATATTTTTTGGAGCTTAGCCTCTTCTTTAGGTTACTTACAATTTTTTTGTTCATTGCTTTCGCTTGCCCAATTCCTTGCAGCTAGCGAGGTGTAGATGACGTTAGTCAAACTTTCAACTCTTCGCAGAACTTTCGAACTTTCTGTGACACTAGGTTAGTTCCATTGTCAGTTACAATTTTGTCTTGTACTCCGAACCTACATACAATGTTGTTCCAGAGAAACTCCTGAACTTGAGAACCTCTTATTTGCTGGGAAGGTCCCGCCTCAACCCATTTAGTAAACTGATTTGTTGCAATGAGGACAAATTGGAGTTGCCGTTTTCTAAATACTTCCAACAAGCCAACAATATCCATTGCCCACTTTATAAAAGGATACATGATCAGAAGCTCGCCGATTTTCTCACTTGGCATATGGACTAGCGGGGCGTGTCGTCGACATCTT
This sequence comes from Lepidium aucheri, assembly GCA_900406435.1. NCBI lineage: Eukaryota > Viridiplantae > Streptophyta > Magnoliopsida > Brassicales > Brassicaceae > Lepidium > Lepidium aucheri. The sequence continues at coordinate 31,311 of OVBA01002135.1, read as the reverse complement.
TGATATCTTCTTGAGTAATCTTCACAGTCTTTTACCGTTTTTGGCTAATAATAACCTTCTCGCTTTATCTTGAATGCCAAAGCGCACCTACTGGAGTGATTTCCGTATATCCCAAAACGAACCTCAGCGAGCACACGGCCAGCTTCTTCATTAGTAGTATACAATAAGCATGGTTATGCTACACTTTGTTTATATAGACGACCATTTATGACACAGAAGCGCGCACTTTGGGTTCTCAATTTTTTTGCTTCTCACGTATCCTGAGGCACGGTACCATGCCATATGTACTGGATGATTTGTCCCCACCAGTTCGGCTCTGAGGTGATCTTTGGCTCGTGGACGGTCTGGTTATCCTTGTTCTCCTGAAGAAGAGCCAAAATAGAAGCAACAGCTCCATTGCATTTTCTGTGAGGTATGCATTCGAGCTCAAATTTTTCAAATTGTGAAGTTGCATCTCGGAAAAAAGTTAGAAAATAATTCATTCTTTCATCTATCGCCTCATATCTGTCGTGGAACTTACTGGTCACCAGATACGAGTCACTATAAGCTTATAAATTTTTTAGCGCCTAGTCATGCCCCAATCCTTAGACCGGCAAATAGGGCTTCATATTTGGATTCGTTATTTGATGCATGATAGCCTAGACGGCAAGAATGCTCGATCAGCTCACCATGCGGTGATGTCAAATACAATCTAAATCCAGATCCATTTCGAGATGATGATCCATCAACATGAACCTTGTCCCTCGAGTTCTTCTGGAATGATCGGATCTTTATATACTTTGACTATGAAATCAGCCAGTACTTGTGACTTCATACTTGTTCGAGTGTGATAATCTATCTCATATTCACTGATTCCTTATTATCCATTTTGCTAATCGACCTGACTGGCTTCTACTATGCAGGATAGCCCGTAATGGTTGATTTATCATCACCACAATCGTGTGTGACTGGAAATAGGGTGTAACTTCTGACCCGCCATTATCAAAGCCAATGCTAATTTCTCCATCACGAGATACCGCGTTTCTGCTTCTACTAAAGACTTGCTGACGTAATAGATCAGTTGTTGCTCGTTTGCTTCTACTCAAACTAAGATCCTAATGATCAATGTTGATGAAACTGCCAAGTAGAGGTATAATTCTTCCCTATGCACCGGCTTAGCCAATATCAGGGGTTCCAATATGTATTTTTGAGTTTGTTGAAAGCGTTTTCACAATTATCATCCCAGATGAACTTCTTGTTATCCTTCATTAATTTGAAGAATAACAAGCTCTTATTTGTTGATCGCGAAATAACCGATACAAGGCTGCTATGTGTTCAGTCAGCCTTTGAACCTCCTTTTTTGATCGAGGTGGGTGCATGTTCAGGAGTTCGTCTATGTGCTTTGGATTGGCGTCTATTCCTCTCTTGGTCATGAGATAGCCTAAGAATTTGTCAGAGAACAATCTGAAAGTACATTTCACAGGATTTAACTTTATCCCATATTTGTTTAGCGTTTTGAAGTAACAACGTAATTTACTAGTATATCATCTGTGTAGACCTCCATTGTGCTTCCCAGCTCTTCGGCGAACATGAAGTTCACCAGTCGCTGGAAGGTTGCTCCGGCGTTCTTTAACACAAAGGGTATCACTTTGTAACAGTAAGTGCCTTGCTCGGTGATGAAAGATATTTTTTCTTGATCATTCGGATGCATCAAAATTTGATTATAGCCCGAAAAAGTGTCCATAAATGAAAATAGCTTGTGACCTGTTGTGGCTTGTACAATCATGCTGATGTGTGGGAGCGGGTAGCTATCTTTGAGACAAGCCTTGTTTAGATCCGTAAAATTTACACAAACTCTCCACTTTCCATTTTTTTTAACCATCACAAGGTTAGCCAGCCACACTAAATACTTGACTTCTTTTATAGGTTTGTAAGTGGGATCCATGTTTAGTTCATGTGAATTCATGGATGGGCTGATCCCTACCATGTCCTCAGGGGTCCAAGCAAATGTTCCCATATTCTCCTTTGGAAATGCTTCGAGTTTGTTTTGAATTTTGAGATCGAGGTCGGCCCCAATGTTTACTTCTCTATTGGGGTAATCAGGGTCTAATACTACTTAACAACTCTTGACACAGCCGGTCTTTTATTGGCAAGGTCGCCTGCAACTTTCGCGGTGCTTACTTGCGTTGCAGCTAATTGCTATGATGTCTCGTTCCAGAATCGCTTCAAGTTTTCCTGATAGCAGCATCACGAGGCTGCTTAGTTACTGTAGATAGTCCCCTCTCCAGAGCTTGTTGAAAACTTGATGAATTGGTGGTAAGTTGACGCGACTACTTTTATGGAGTAAAGCCAAGGTCTCCCTAAACTCGCCTTAAAAGGAGCCGGTTTGTTGCCTACTACGAATTTTGTCACCTTTCTTACTCCAGGAGCTATTACAGAGATATGTATTATTCCTAAAGACATTGTCGTATCTCCTGAGAATCATGTCAAAGGAGTTTTGCCAGCAACCAACTCACTGTCTTCCAAGCCCATTCTATTGAATACATCGCAGAAAAGGAGGTCGATAGAGCTTCCCATGTTTACATGAATTCTTGCTAACTCAACTTTCTACGTCAAGTTTGATTATGAGAGCATCATCATGTGGTTTTATCGAGGTGTAAAGTTTCACTCTCGCAAAAAATTATTGACGGGTCTCTACTAGTACTTCGGTTGGATCAAGATTTTGAATGTTGTACCTTTGCTTTCAATTGATGCTCTTTAATTGCATTCACGGAGTTACCATAGAGTCATGACCCTCCAATTATTACCTTGACTTGTGGCTTGGGAGTTGGTTGAACCTCACTTGCGTCAACTCATCTGTCGTCGAGTTCTAGTCTCGTTTCCTTTATTCTGATCCATTTTCCACACCATTATCATCCCATCTTGCCATTTTTCTTCTTCCTATAGCAATTTCACCACTTTGAACTCGTCAAGAGTATGACCATGGGCTTGATGATAGTCACAGAATTTTGGCATATCAACTGTTAGTTTTTTGTTTTTATTATATTTCCCTACCGCGAACGAGTGTCATCCGTGGAACCTTCACTATGTTGGCAATCACCTTGTTGGCTTTTCTTTGAACTTGACGGGGTTTTGATTGTGTCCTTCTTTTTGAAGTGTCTTCCAGTTTTGTCGAAACGTCGACCCGTCTCAACCTGCCTTTCTTCCCAATTTATAAAGTTTGTTGCTCTATGAAGATCGTCAAGTCTTGGCTGAAAGTTGACGCTTGCCATATTCCCTTTTTTAACGCAAGCCATACATCAGTCACATTAACACTATACAATTTCATTTCTTTGAATCGGAAAATGTATTCACGCAATGGTACAAAGTTCATCTCAGTGAGGTTAAGTACGCTATTGATCATGGTTTGATTTTCTATGAAGATTGAATAGTTTTTTAGAAACACTTTTGCGAGCTCTTCGAATCCATCAATTGACTCCCTAGGTAAGGTGGAAAACCAATCCAGAGCTGGTCCCTTTGAGATTTTTTCATGAAAAATTGACAAAAGCTTGTTTCTCTTTCCTCCATGTCCAATTGAGCTCTGTCGGCAGCTAGACAAAATGATTTGAGGTGAGCTAGAGGATATGTATTCGCTGCATATTATGGGAATTTGATTTTCTCAAAGTCACGAATACTAGCGCTTGATATCCATTTAGTGAAAGGAGTATGGCGAGATATGCTTAATTTTGGACGCTATGATAACACATGATAGTGTAGTCATGTTGCGTTTTTGCTATCATTGCTCGCAACTCATTAATATCTAATACACTGTTCATTCAATGTTTCCTGTTCTGGAGATACCATGCGTGCCATCTCATCTCTAATTCCTTGTCACATGGCCTCTGCTTGCGGCAATTTGTCTTTCGAGTTTTGAATCTCGCCGCCATTACTTGTTGTGTCTTCTAATATCACGAGCTGGAATAAGGATTCTCCGTTTCGCTTTTGCACGATGGGGCTTTCCCATGCTACTTGGTTGTTTGCTTGTTCCGTAGTAGCTGTCGGGTCAGATCCTCGCAGGATTCCTTTTGCGGGATTTGCTCCTCCGACTAGGCTTCATGTGTATTTTCATGTTCGGTTCCTAGCATAGCAGCATGGAGTTCCATAAGCTGCTTCCTAAATTCATCCTCTTGGCGCTGAATTTGGATGCGCAGCTCTTGGTTTCTTTGTTCATTTTGACAAGTTTGCTCTGCTGTGGTACTAGCCATAGCGCGTAATTCTGTGATTGTCCTTGCCTGACGTTGGTCAGTCGTTCCTTTTGACTGCATGGTTGGAATGAGGCTTCCTATTACATAGGTTGCGTTTAGTCATTTTTGCTCTTCTTCAGACTTGTTTGACTTGAACGCCGATGAGCCTGGGTTCTCTAGTGCACTGAAATCTCTCATGGTTGTCGATACTCGTGTTTGTCGTAGCTGCCCTTATCTGTTTTTTTAATTCTAATAGATAACGTCGTTTTTAGGTGTACGTCCCCACAGACAGCACCAGTTTGTCGATCCTAAATTCTTATTAAGATTAACAAAATTTTTGTACAATGAAAAGATTAAAAAGAACTCGTAAAACATTTAGAAATGTATCGAGCTTCAGGGAAAACAAAGTTTCCTTGTGCTTACTTCTCCCTTTCTTCTTATACCAATTCTCTCCGTCCATTACTCCTTTTGCATTAATCACAATTTATTTCTGACCATCTCGCTCTGCAATTATGAGCTTGATTCTTCTATTACATTTTTAAATCCAAGTCATCCAAGCTGGCTGGCTTATGGGCCTGAGTGTTTTTAAACCCATCCAAGTTGGGTATCATCATTTGTATAATCTTTTAATATCTGACATGATAAATATTTCACACTGATTTTTTATTTACATTAACATGTGAATTTGAAATTATTTATTTAATTTCTTACTAAATATGGATATGTGATATGCAGGGACCACTTATTGAGCTGTAGAATTCGAAGTTCACGCAGATCAGGCTTCTAGTACATGGGAGGCATGTTGGTCCACCTTAAACCACATGTCTTCAACCTCTTCAGCTAGTGGTTCATCACCCTCCTTAAATTGAGTGGATCGTTAGGTTCCTTATCTAACAAACAAGTCTCATTTCAAGAATCATTGGCACAAGCACATAGCAAACAAGTCTCATATCAAGAATAAAGATAGGAAGTCTATAATCTGTGATCATTGAAAAAACAAAGGGGAACTGAAAAGCAATAGATAGTGCGAGATTAACAAATTTCTACAACTCGGAACAGAAGAATAATTCAAACATGTAATAATCGATTTATTTTTATATAAATATATAGTTTTAACACAGAAACATATATAAACATTTTAACACTTTTTATATTATTCTGATAAAAAATGCTAGGTATTAAAAAATAATGTTCTAACTAAGTAAGTTGGTAATATTTTTGTATACATGCTTGTTTCAAAGTTTTATTTTTAAATAACATGAATTTTTTTTTTGTATAAAGACTTAATATCTAATAACAAATATCAACATAATACTTAAAATAATGAATATCAAATTCCCATTTTGTAGCTGCTGCACAACTCCTTAATTTACATATATAAATAATAAATATTTAAAATATATCATTACTATTTTTTATAAGTTTTTCTACAGTAACTTTTTTACAGCAACAATGAAATCAATGTTAATATTTTTAAGTTACCAATATAGAATTTTACTTCTACATCATTCGTTACATGTTTTTGAGTAAAACTAAAAAGTTTTGTAAACAAAATTTTGAAAATATATTATTAATAGTCAACATGAAAAAGCATAAAAATATCACTTCTACAAAAATGTTTATACTAACCTCTTCATTAATCAAAACCATCTATATATATATATATATATATCACTTCTCTCTTTTGAACATCCTCCTCCCTTGTTTATTTTCCTTGATTTCTCTTAGATGGCTTTCATTTTGGTGATTGGATTCTTGATTTTGCGTTTTATTATGCGATTTTGAGATGTTGATATGTTGATTTCTTGGATATTTAGTTGATTTCGTGATTGTAGAAGAAGATGTATTCTATTATGAGATCAAATCTGCATATTTATTACATTTCTTGTAGATTCATTCAACTTTTAGAAGTGGTGATGATGTTGATTTCTTCTAGATCTATTTGATTTATGGTATACTCATTCAATTAATTTGATTTCATGACTATTCTGCAGATTCATTGGTTTATTCTAGATTCATTCTATTTTGAGATTTCGTGGTGTTGATCTCGTGTATGGGAAGATTGATTTCTCTTCGTTTTTCATATTGATTTCTTCTTGTGGTTTAAATCTGGAGATTTATTTGTTTCTGAATATATATGTTGTTTAGTAGATTTATTTGTTTTTTGTTTTTTTTTTCTTTTTCAGTGTTGTAAGTTTATTGTTTTGTTGTTTTATATGTAATGATTCTTTTGTAGACTTGTTAAAAATGTATTTGTAGGTGTAGCAGATTTTATTTATATATGTGTTGTTGTTTGATTTTTGTTTGTTTGTAGGTTTGTTGTTGTTTGATTTTATTCTTTGTAGTTTTTTTTAATGTTAGAGAGTCAATGAATTTTTGTTGTTATGAAAATAAATTTGTTGATTAGTGTATATTGTCCATTTGATTTTTGTTCTTTGTAGGTTTTTTTTTCAACCTCTTATGGTTCTTTACCTTCTCGACTATTGTTTAATATTCAGGAAGCGTAGTTTATTCCTTTTTAGACTTACTTTCATCAGATTCATATATATTGTTTGCTAAAGTTAATATTAGGATTACTCTCGAGTTTTATTTTCTAATTGATGGATCCTTGTTATGAATTTACTACTTTTGATGTTTCCTTGTTCAATGTTGATCCAATTATGAGTAATTGTGTTATAAAAGTTATCTAGAAATAGTAAATTGGCCCATTTGGGTTCTCATGACTATCCCATCAACCATTTTGTTTGGTTGTCTCTTCTCATTAATTTGTATTCATTAATTTGTATTGTGGCTTTAATTCCAATTTATTCTTAATATACATAATTAACATTAAGATTAGCTGACTAATTTTTTTGTGCTATGTTTTTCTGCATATATATTTCACAGATTAAATTTTGATTTTGCATATTACTTTTGCAAATAAATGGCCGCAAAGAATTATCCTCAGAGATTTTTTTCACCGGGAAAATTTCCATCATCACACTGAAGCTTCAATCATTGCTGCAAATTGGCTTATTTTGGTGATATGATTGATGAAATTGGTGAAGATGGTTTCAATCATATAAGAGGCACGTCACAGGTTAATTCTGTTTAAATTAATTTATCTATTAATGTTTTTAATCTTATAGATATAATAATTTGTTCAATTATACACATATCTGGTTTGTTTGATTTTAAAGCTTGCATTCATTTCCTATATATGAACAGCAAACCCGGTCTATCATTTGATGGTCAATCGGCTCTCGGTTCAAAATAATAATGCATTATGCGTATTGGTTGGTAGTCTGCCAATTTAATTTTTATTGCACAAGTTTTAGGAGTTAACTCAGCTAAACTGTGGAGTTATTGGTGATGGAGAATAAACGAAGACCAATCACGGTTGTGTGCATGTCCTCTAGGTATGGGCATTTGATTTTGTCCGATCCAAGGAGAGAAGGTAATATAATAGAAGATGTTGACATTCCTTAACTTTGATGATCATTTAGCAGTAACCATTCTGTGTTTGAGGAAGACATTCAAGATTATAGGGAAAATCAAAGGACAAAAGGATAATTTATATTTTCATTGTAGGTTTATCTTATTCATTGCAGATTTATATAGTTTAGTGTTGTAGATTTATTCGTTAGTGTTAACATATTTATTTGTAAGTGTTTTAATTGTTGCAGATTTGTATAACATTGTATCATATCTCTTGATCACGTGAGACACCTTGAGGTGAAGCCTCTTGATGAGATTTATCTTGTTTGGTCCAATACACATCGAACTAGAAGGTTGACAACATAATCCAAGATATTATTGATGACAGCTTGGACATGTCCTTTTAGCCTATCTCGGAGACGCCAACTAGAATTCTAAAAAGTAAACAAAATGTGGAAGAAAGTGGAAGTAAAAAAAGGCCGAGGGTAAAATGAAGATCACAGAAGATATGGAAGGTGATTATAGTTCTGATGACGAATGAACACAAGTATATTGGAGTTCTTGAGAAACAATAATAGGAAATAAAAATAAAACGCATAAGCACAAATATTTTTGAGCTTGGAATCATGAAGGTACTAGAGAGCTTAGCAAACAAGTTTGACATGTTTGGCGAGGAGATGAATAAAATGGAAGGTAAATTCAGTGGAGCACAAGAGAAGATGGCTGAAAGGATGTTAGAAATGGAGAACAACTTTCATGAGCTGTAGCAGAATGTAAGCAACCAGTTTCTAATAATGGAGGCCAAACTACATGATGGAAACAAAGACCTGCCCAACATGATTGATGTAGGACCGTCTACTTTTGCTGTTCGTGGAGAAGGAGGTGCTAAAGGTGAAGTAAAGAAAGATCTAGTATGTATGCCTCTCCTTTATTAAGACGTATTGTGCCATGATGTCTTTAATGTAAGTCTCCTATTATGACTTTGTTGTGTCATGTAGAACTGAGTGCTTGCATTTTATTTTTTAACTTGGATGCACAAAGTCTGTATTCTTTCTGTGTGTCATTGATTCTGAATGTTGTTGTAGTTTATTACCTGATTTTTTCTAGATTCATATGCTATTGTCTTGACTTGTTTAATTCCTTTGCAAATATATGTTTTTATTCTTGTAGATTTATTTCACAGTTTTGTTGTTTTATTTTTCAAATTCATGCTTTTCAGTTATAGATGCTAGAGACTGAGGAAACTTCTGATCCCAACTCTGCTATCTCAAGAATTACGAGAAACTCTCAAGCAAATGAAGTTGGTGAGAGTGTAAAAGAAGAAAGGATTTATGAACCTTGTGTAAAGGTTAAAGAATAAAAGATTTATGAACCTTATGTAAGGGTTAAAGAAGAAAAGATTTGTGGACCAATAAAGTGTGGTACATCTTTACCCACATTCTATGAAATTTCAGACCCTATCAAGAGGGCAGGGATGAAGTTTTTTTTGATAACGTAGTGGACAAGCTCCACAAACTCACGCAATTTGATATTGATGCTCTAAGAAAGGGTCATCAAATAAAAATGGCAAAGGCGCAAGTATCACCACTCAAAGTTGATTATGTTGTGAAAGAATTATTAGAGGTCTACCTTTGAGGAAGGAGAACTATGATCCGTTTGAACAGGTTCAGCAACACAAGTATAAGTGCTTGGCAGATTATGTGTACCGTGATCTGTAAATCATGTAATATTAATTGATTTTAACATTGTTTGTTAAATGTGTCCTGTCATTGTATGTATATTGATTGATTGTAGGGATGATAAGTTTTTGAGTGAAGCAAGAGTTGATTTTTACTTGGAACTAATGACACCAAAGATTCTATTCGTGAAAAATTTGGATGGTTTAATAATCAGATTAATAGATTATTAAATTTATTTAAACATATAAAAGACTCATTCTTTATTTTATTGGAAAGAATATGACCTTTGGAATAAATATGGTTCGACAAAGATAAAAGAAAACTCCAACATACAATAGTACCGAGATCGCTTTCCTCAAAACTTTGTTCGCTAGTGTATAGTATAGACAATATGAGAGAGATTTTATTGGGAAAAAAAAGAAGTGCTTGTTCCCAAATTCATTTTTTGATCTCCTCAATGGTGTAATTCCCACTTTTGCTGCAACTGACAAGAAATGGATGAAAGACATTGATACGTTGTACATTCCTCACAACATCAGCAACATATATTGGGTGGCGTTGGAGGTTGATTTTCTGAAGCAAATGATCAAAATTTATGACTCTAACCATAAGTTCATCAAGGAACAAGAATTGTATGACAGTTTTAAGGCATATATGAGGATGATTGCCCTTATGGTGAAGCGGTTCTTGCAATGAGAAGTGTATTCAAAGATCACCGCGGCTACCTACACCTTGTATAGGGTACAAATCATTCCATATAACTATCAGTTGGGCGATTTTGGTGTTTATACCTTCAAATACATCGAGTGCTTGGCTGTTGGATGTAGCTTTACAGGAGTTAACGATGAGGCCATTCGTGATATTCATGAAAAATATGCAGCTGATTTCATGGATTAGCTACGAGAGAAGGAGATTATATCCTTAACTAACCCAAACCCACATGGAGACTTCAATGACAAGTACAGCTTCATTGGATCCTCGCAGTTATTTTGTAATTTCCTAGCAGTGAGACATATGATATTTTATTCCCCTAACAGCGAGACATAATAAAGAAGATAATACAATCTATATAAGGATTATTAAGTGAATATTTGGTTGTAGATCTAAATCAAATGTTTGCAGATTTATTATCGATTATGTATGTTTATCATTCTCGTTTGCAAATTTATTAATAAGGTATGTAGGTCTATTACATACAATTGCAGATTTATCAATAGAGAAAAGAAGTAACATAATTTGAACGTAAGTAAGGGTTACAAAGTAAACATTGTTCATAGTCACCTACTATAACACTAAAAAAATTCACCTCATACATTTTCTTTTGTTAGGACCGACTTATTTGGAACTTTATCAGGCACGGGTAGTGCAACATCTCTTGGCATTATACTTTTGGAGTACACATTGTACAAGTAGGTCGTATGAAAGTATATATGGATAAAGGATACATGCGTCTATCTAGACGTTTCAGCTGCATCAATAGCTGGACACAATATTTTATCTAAGTCATACATTTTGCAAAAACACTTTTTCTAAGTTAGTTTAACCACATGTGATGTTGTAGAACTCGTAACTTGTGTTTGATGCTCATCTATGTTATGTACAGTACATTATCTTGCTTCTTCCACTCTACCCTGCTTGAAATTGAATCTAATAACCGTTAAAATAAATTATAGACAACTGCAAGTAAAATCTGCTCATGTAAGGGTTAAATCTGCCATTTGTAAAATTAACCTACAGACAAATACGAGTTACTTTAAGTAGTTTTTCATCTCCGGTTGTCAGAATGGTTGCCATCAAAGTAGCATTTTTCCTCCTTGTTACGAACTACCTAGATATTGTAGACCTTATTGCATCTACAATAGGATAATTTATCGCCTCGCATAATGCATGCTTTATAGACTCTTGCTATGTCTGTGGTGGTGATATTATATTTGTTTTGTGGAAATGTACTCAACTCCATAAGCGAACATTAACTTTTTTGCAAGTAATCATGTAATGTAGGATTCAGAGATCTAATCTGATGAAATAATGCATTTAACTCATGTAACCTATATGCAGATGCAGCTTTTTTAAGAAGCCCAAAAGCGTCAACACCACGAAATTTTAGGAGAATGTTTTTATGCAAATGGTAGGTGCAAATTCCCCGGGCAGAAAAAGGATACACTTTTATAAAAGCTTTCTATTGATCGATGTCTATCCAAAATAAAGGTGTGCTCTTTATCATCCGGAATGACACAATTCAGTTTAGTAAAAAAAACCATTCCCATGAATCATCATTCTCTGAGCCTTCCAATATTTCATTTGTACACCATAATAAAGCTGCAATTATGACTGAAATAAATCTACAATAGTCAAAATTAATATAAAAATAAATCTACAATACTAAATAAAATAAATTAGCAATTAATATGTAATAAGTCTACAACACACGAGTAACTAACAAGACACACACCTTGAGTCTGTATCACTTATTCAAAGAGTTAGCTACATGAATCGTTAAGGCAGAAGGCCCAACACCACCAACAAACACTTTTTGTAGACGTCCTAGCTTGACAAGAATGAGTTGAACGCTCCATAATAGGTCGGGTGTGTTATCCGACGTATTTAAAAATTTGAAAACATGAAACATCTCCAACAGTCGCAGCACAAACTCTCTACTTACAGCCTTTAACATAGCATTTTACAGCCACTACCTTCTTTATTAAAATTACAACATCAATGTCAAATTGATGTTTAACCGAAAGAATCTTCAATCTTGATTAGAAATCCAATTTGTTTTTTGTAATATTGACCAACTTCTCACTGAAACTGACTCATTTCTAATTCCAAGTACTCATGAGTAGATAACAAATCACATTTTTTAGGTAGAAATTTTTTCCAAACTTCCTCATCTTCTTCATTCTTTGGATTAATTGTCTTTTAATCTTCATCGCAACAGCTTGCACCATCCGGTTCATCGCAATAGTCTAATCTGCAATCATTGTCTTCAAGATTTTTGTGAAGTCAAATCTACCATCGATACGTCCATTTTCATGTTGAGATTGTGACCTATGAACTTTCTCAAAAATCTCCACACTAAGACACAATTTATCTTTTTTAAATCAATACCTCCATTATCGACTCGTGCAATTTAAAAAAGATTGTGTCAAGAGCAACATAACAAAGCATAATCCCCCAAAAATTTTCTTTTACACATGAGAACTCAATAAGAATCAAGAAGTGGATATCCATTATGTTCATTCAACAGACTAACTAGTTAATTTGTTTACATAGGCGCTTCTCACTATAGCATTTCGAAAACATATTCACAGCATTGAGATGCGCCAACTACAAAACTTATGAAGAGAAGAAGAATATCTATTTTTTCAAGGGGACACTATGTCAGTGTACTCTTTTTCGCTCGTCGTAGTTTTTATCCCAACGTGGTTTTTTCATGACAAGGTTTTTAACTAGATAATATGTAATGAATCATCAATAATGGGTAATTAAAGGGGAGTGTTATAATAAGATAATTATCTATTATTTATAATTATATGTTGTACCGACTTGGATCACAACCGAATTTTAAGAGTATAAATAGGAAAGTAAACTTACCTTTGTAATACACCTAAGTGAATAAGAAAGTTGATAATTAACTCCAACTAACATTTCTCTCTTTCTTGATATACAGACCGTAACACTCTGGTTTCAAAAAATATGATATAGGATGGTACATGTGGAGAGGTTTAAAAGAATTTATTTGGCCACCTATGTCACCAAAGTGCACTTATCTTTTTGGTCACTTGTCTAGAGAAAACTCCAGGGTTAAGCGTGCTTGAGCTCGAGTAGTTGAAGGATGGGTGACCTTTTGGAAAGTGATATTTGGAACCGTTTGAGTGAGGAAAAAACACGGGGAAAGATCATGTAGTGATTTATAGGGTTGGTAAACAACTCTTTAAAACCTCTCGGACATAGTGTACCAACTATTCAGTTGGTACGGTGGACCCATGGGCCTGGAGGGGACATGGCACACATTAAGGCGGCTGTGGAGACGTCGAAAGTGGTATCAGAACCGAATCCAGACGCGTGTGGAGACAAAAGGGCTCACAACCTTGGGGCTGACAATCTCGGTACGCAACAGGGACGTTATGATCTATTAGTGGGGAGGGTGAATTGTAACGCCCCAATTTCATAAAATATGATATATGGTGTTGCATGCAGAGAGGTTTAAAAGAATTGATTTAACCACTTTTGTCACCAAAGTGCACTTACGTGTTTAGTCCCTTGTCCAGAGAAAACTCCAGGATTAAGTTTGCTTGAGCTGGAGTAGTTGAAAAATAAGTAACCTTTCGGGAAGTAATTTTTGGAACCGTGTGAGTGAGGACAAAACATGAGGAACGATCATATTGTGATTTGTAGAGTCGGTAAAAAAGTCTTGAAAGCCTCCTAGACATAGCGTACCAACCATGGGGCTGGTAGGATGGACCCACGGGCCTGAAAAGGACGTGGGACCTATTATGACAGCAGTTGGGACATTACACAAACTATATTACATAATATATAGTTAGAGTTATTTGATAACAAAATAAACTTTTAATACAAGAAACATGAAGAAGATAATAAAGGTTTTTCTGTAAAAAACAAAATTTGAGTTGGATGATCTGATTGAATTATATTTATTTGATTCATACTGTAAGCTTCAAATAAAAATGATGACTCGTAAACTAAGAATCAGATTCATCCAAACACAATAAAGAGAGATTTCAGAGAACTTTTACACCTAAATTCAAAAATGAAACCAAATTGAAAAACGAAAACATAAACTCGTAAAACCAATATTGAATTTCTTTCTTTATTTAAGTTGAAAGGAGTCAAGCTTGAAGAAGATGAAAGAGAGAGAAATGAAAAATTTTACTTCTCGTAATCAATCAAAGTTATAGAGTATTTTCCTTTATACATCATAATGAAAAAGAACGGTTTACATATTACAAGAGTCTCTAAGTTTCTTGAGTTTTAGGTTCAGGTTTTATCATTTGGTTTCTTTGTTTCTTTCATAAGTTAATGGTATTATTAGTAAGTTGGATGTTTTGTTTGTCTATCGGTTGATCATGACCATAGTGTCTCCTCTTATAATGTTCTCTTGGCTTCCAAGTTTGAGTTCCTTCTTAATATGAAAGTTGGTTTTTGAGAAAGAAAAAAAGGACTTGGTTTACTAAAACTAAACCTGAATCAAACTAAATAATCCAATAGCCCTCCTCAAAATGGTAAGTATATTGAAGTTAACGACATCTTGGATGTAAGAGCATGAAATCGACCTAAATGGAGAGGAATGGTAAAGGTGTCTGAAAGTTAATATTCATTGGGGACGTGTAACGTTTTGATCAAACATGCTTGAATCTGATCTCTAATTTTATGACAATCTAACTCTAAATGCATGATTTTTTCATGTGAACTGGATTATTTACTATATAAATGGCAGCCATAGAATCACAGTAAAAAGCAATGTACTTGTATTGAGAAACTTGTATCTCATTTAGAAGATCAACCAATCATTGAATCTCTTGAACTACAAAACTCATAGCCCTTATACTGATTCAGATGAGGATTGTGTGACGGTCTGTTGCTTATTTGATTTTCCAAGAAACATACAATACCATGAAGTTGATTGTCTAGTATTTAAACTAGAAGCTCAATATGCATATGTAAATCCTTTCAAAGTCATGAGTAAAAGAGACCCAAATCAATGGTTCATTTCAAGTAATGTAACACTTTGTAAGCAGCTTGAAGATAAAATGGCTTAGGTGCAGAAGTGAATTGACAAAGTTTATTAACTTCATAAGTAATATCAAGTCTCGCATCCTTCCTACTAGTCGCCTATACAGATCCGGAGTGTCAAGTAACGCTTCATCATTGTGCAAGTTGAACTTAACACAAGGTGCCATCGGAAGGTTTGCACGCTAATAAGCATGTAACTTCTAATAGCTCCGAAGTAAATTTCAAATTCTCCTTCATGCGATATGAATTCTCAAATTTCAATTCAAATGCGTTATCTAATTGAGCACATTTCACTTTCATTCCATATTATGTCTCTACCATAGTTAAAAAATCAGGAAAAATATGTAGAACATCACTCTTTGCTCGCATCAAATAAACCCAAGTAACTCTGGTGTAGTCATCAACAATAGTAAAGAAATAATGAAATTCATTTATTTTTTCACATAAAATGGTCTTTAATATCTATAAGCAGTAAATCGAATGGATAAGCACACTAATTGTTCTGAAAAATATATGAAGATGCTTCTGTTTGGCAAAGGGGGAAATACCACAATAAAATGATCTTCAATTGCTTTAATTAATCCCAAGTACATCAGATATTTCTGTTATTCTAGAAAATGAAGGAAGACCTAATCTATGTTGCCACAAAGCTGAATCTGTTACATTGTTAACCGTGAGAAAATACTAAGATAAGGAGCCCAACATGAAAGCAGCAGTTATGTCCATAAAGTAGAGCCTTAAAATCTACTCACCCTAACCATTCATCGATCCCTTGACATTTTTAGACTCTTACTTAGCTTGCTGACACTAACAAAAATTGGAATATACAACACATCCCACAGACCAAGGTCTTTATTTATTGAAGATCACTTTTTCCTATAGTCTGAATATCTAAAGCAGTAGGTAGAGTGACTGACTTAGCTACTGAATTAGACATGCTCAAAAAGAACTCTCTATAACCCGAGAATGGTGATATTTTCCATTATCAATAACCCACGACTGAGAAGACATAATTGAATGTGTACTCAAGAAACCTAAAAATGCAATTTAGAAGTGGAAAAAGTAATACCCAAGTAAAGTCGTAATCATTCCCCTTGAAATGGAGGGTAAGGGTGGTGGCGGCTGAGTGTTTGGCAGAGAAAGATAATTCAAATAGGCTATTACTCCTCAATATGATCATTTGAAAGAGTATGCAACTTTCATGTAATCGCATTCTCATCTAATCTTGTGTTATTCAAAACTAGTTGCGCTACTGTCAATTTGATTGTTGAGTTTTCTTGTGTTTGAACCCAGGAGGGTAACTGTGACAACAATCAATTTTTTACCATGTTTAACCACAATGAGTGCAGATAGGTCTCCGGGGCTTTGAACCACCAATAAATGTGTTTATTGCTCCAGGTTATCAGCTATTATAAGACACAAGAAAAGCTAAAGCTGAAGTAGTTATAACAATGTTTCTCTGATTGTGATTTTGGTCAAGCAAATTGTAGACTTCTGCAAGGCTATGCACATTTTTCATCATTATTATATGTCATCTAGCATTAGCATAAGAATCGTTTAAGCATGCTAGAAACTTTATGACTTTTTGTATATATACTCTGCCTTTGTCGAAATTGCCTTGAAACATTGACAGTACCATTTTTGTAGTCTTTCTACAACATTGAATTGCTTAAGAAAGGAGTTAGCATATATATCATTACTCTATTTCTATATTTGTACTCTGTTTATATAAGACAAGTATGTTAGATCATTACATTATATAAGCTTGTAAAGGTCCGATGATAATAATCAAGAATTCTCTTCAAACTTTTTCTGTGGCTGTGAAATTATCATGGTATCAAAGCACGACAAATTTTTCTATATTTTTTGTCATCTTTTTCTCGAAATTACACATCACTAAATTGACCTATTTTGTGTAATTTTTTGACTCAAACTCATAAAATGAGTAATCTCGAATTAACAGTCAAACGAAGCAAAGTGAGGAGATCTATTTCTCTTTTCAATCTCACTGCAGCGGACAATCTTGGAGCCATCATCTCTAGGCCTCTCCTCTGTGGCAATAACTATGACGATTTGGAACTTGCGTTCAAGATGGCGCTCTGTTCTTGAAAGAAATTTGGTTTCTTAGACGGAACCATAACGAAACCTTTTCCTCAGTCTGCAGATTTTGAGAACTGGGAACCGATAAATGCTTTGCTGGTGTCATGGATCAAAATGACAATTGAGCCAGTGTTACTACCGAATTCTCATCGTGAGAATGCTAAGGATCTGTGGGAGCATATTTAAAAAAAGGTATGTTGTGACAAAGGGGCCTAGGAATCAGCAGATCAAGGCTGAATTGGCCAATTGCAAACACGTGGGTATCTCTGTGGAAGAGTACTTTGGAAAGCTGAACAAAATTTGGGATTGTATGACCAGCTATCGACCTATCCGTGTGTGTTCATATAACAACTGCACGTGTGATTTGCAGAAACTGCAGGAAAAAGATAGAGAAGAGGATCAAGTTCAGCAATTTCTCTTTAGTTAGGATGATTGCATGTTTGGTACAACCTGTTCAAATCTGACTTAGTGTACCACTTCTAACTATGGAGGAGACTTACAATTTGCTGAAACAAGAAGAAGATATGAAGAATGGTACAAGAGGAAGAGATGTTGTACCTGAAATCACTGCGTTTGCAGCTTAATTCAAACCACAACCTAAATGTGAATCCACTATGGTTTGCTATAATCCGATACCTGGAATTGTGGGGTGATAAACCCAAATTGTGTGAAGAACCCACAAAGAGAAAAGGCAAATCAAGTGTTGTTGCATCGTGTAAGGGACTAGTTTATGCTAATGTTGCAGCCACTTCTTTGTTGTCAACTGCACAAGCTAACCCTACGGTTACAAACCAGGACCAGAATGCATTGCTTGGATTGATAGACGATTAATGGCTTGTTGTACGTTAAGCTCTTACTGCTAGCACAAGCAGTGCACTGGAAACTCTATTTGGTACGTCTCCTAAACCCTCTTAGATTCTTGACACTGGGGCTTCCCATCACATGACAGGGAAGCTATTGGCACTGCATGATTTGTGAAATATGTCTCATATTCTTGTTATTCTTGCTGAGAGCACAAAGAGAATTTCTGTTAAAGAAGGTACAATATACGTGGGCTCGGATTTGGTCTTACAATCAGTTTTCTATGTTAAGGAAATGAAGTCGGATCTTATTTCTCTTGGTCAGTTAATGGATAATACTAACTATATCTTGAAATTAGCTCACAACTTCCTTGTGATCAGGACCACATTACGAGAATGGTGATTGGGGTGGGTAAAAGACAAAATGGCACCATCTATTTTTGTTGTATGGAGTCTGTGGCGCAATTGGAACAAAAGAGTTATGCAATTTCATTCTTTGGAACAAAATTTTGGGACACCCATCGACAAAGATTTTGAAGGCTTTACCTAGAGTTTCTCTTTCTGATCATTCAAATACTGTTTATTATGCTTGTTATCGTGAGAAACAAACATGTGATTCAGTTCCATTGAATGATAATAAGAGTTTGAAAGCTTCTGAACTTATTCACACTGATTTTTGGAGTTCTTATAGCAGCCAATCTTATTTTAGAGCTCGTTATTTTTTGACACTAGTTGATAATTTCTTGCGCAGTGTATGGGTTTTTCACATGGCTACTAAGTAAGAGACTAAACAACATTTTTTTGAATTTTGTGGCTATGATATAAAAGTATTTCGACCACACAGTCAAGATTATCCAATCCCACAATTGGACAGAATTAATGGCTTTATCCAAGACATTTAAAAACAAGGAAATATTTCATCATATTTTTGTGTTGGTACTGATAAAAGATGTTTTTGCGGTTTCTTCTATCAAATCATTGAGTAAGGTAAGTGAGGGTGAAATGTCAAACTAATACTTAGAATGGCTTACTAGCAATCTATCTATGACCACGTCCTAGTCCAAGCAAACCTAAAATTTTTGTCACAATGCTAGATCATAGAAAAACTAAACCAACAAATGGGCATAAAGGAGAAAATAAGGTACAAGACAAAATGAAATTGGAGCATGAACACTGAAACAGAGAATTAGCTATAAAACAGAGTGCTATTCGAAATAGGGTTTCAAACAAATGAGAAAGGAGGATCTAAAGGATTGGATGATTGATCAGCTATGAACTTGGAGATTCCCCTAGTTGAATCTCTTTTGAGCGATATCTAGACTAGGAAATGGGTTAGATCAACCCGCTCTCGTGGAGGAGATCTCGATCCGTACTAGCTGATCCATTTGGCTCTCACCGCGATCTCACTGATCCATATGCATAAAGCTCGGCATAAGTTTGGCTAATGGTCGATGCACATATTAGATCTCTTTTTGGCGGATTGAACCATCTCTAATAAGGATCGAGGCTTTCATCTCCATAAGCGCTAGCTTCCGGTCATGACCCGAATAAGATCTCAGCTGATCAGAAAGAGATAGGCTTTAAGCACAGCTTTACTAGAAGAGATCGGCGTTAACGATTGGCTAGCTAGGCGAGGGAATCATCGATTTCACTTCCGATCTCTCAAACCTCCAGATCCAAATGCATCTACTCACTCCTCATTTTGAGAGGGATGAAGAATGGGGTAGATTCCAATAGCATATTCAAAGAAGAAAAACTAAGATGCAAAAGTAAAGAAGTAAAGCAAACAATCATCAACTAGTTCATTCCATAATCAACCATCAATTCATAAACAAAACTTTAGAGTAAAGCTTAAAATGAAAATATCATAAAGATAGAGTTTTTTTGGCTACAAAAGCAGATGATGACATAAGAGTCATTAGAAGGGTATTTATAGGGTCATTCTTATTACCTTAATGGTCAAACCGACCTAAGTCGGTCAACCAGGTGGTCTGTGAAGCTTCCCTCGAAGTTCTTGCGCGAGCTTGAACAACAAGGACCGCTTCATGTCTCTGTCCTCATGGTTTCTGTCTAAGTTATTGCTCCGAATATGATCTTTGATGTGGAAAGGGATAAGTCTTTATTTTGCGCCAGTCTTCCCTCGAGATAGATTGGTTGAGGCAAGTCCTTGAGGTGGCCTTCATTGAGATTCTTCCGATCTTCCTCACATACGGGCTTCGAAATGGAGGTCCGAGAGCTACACGATCTTTCTTGATTGATGCTCCCTTAGGCATTCCAACAGCTGTTCCAATGCTTCTTAGCTCCATTTTAGCTCCTTTTGCTCTTTTTTACCTTAGTGGACTCCAAACTCCAAATGCAAATGCAAAAGTGCAAAACAAGCCTAAACGGTTCTAAGTACAAGTAAAATCTATCTAGGTGAATGCATAACAACCTGAAATAAGACTCTAAAAACATCAAAACTCACACACATCATCTCCTCCAAACTTAGATCTTGCTTGGCCTCAAGCAAGTGCAATGACCTAAGATGGAAAAACTGCACACATAATGGGAACATCTCATCCAATGAGTAACTTGTGTAAGCTAGGGCTGTAATCTACATGTGGGCTCTATCATTTTGGAAACCGCAATGTAATCATCCTCAAGAATAGCATCCAGCCTATAGATTCCTAATATCTAAGCCGGTCTCTAAAGGTTCAAGTCTAATTTCTTACTTCTTTTAGGTGTGGTCCTCAAAAAGGACTAGAGATCAACGAGTACATTTTTCAACTTCCCTAAGCTTAGCATGATCATTCTTTTCAACTTAAACTATTCCTTCTCATCCACACTTTTGATGCCCGCTTGTCTATTCTTTCTTTCTTTTTCTTTTCTCTGTTTATATGCCCTTTTGGCTTTTCTGAAGTTGGCTTACACAAACATGAAAGGCTACGGGTTACGCCTCCTTCCAAGTTGCTTCACCAACCTGCATATAGAGTAAGCAGCGGATATACAAGATCATTAAAGGCTACGGGTTTATGTATCCTTTCAACCGTTTCACCTTTACCACTTATCGTTTTTTGGCAGGCAGCTTTTCATTTATCGTGTTTCCACTTAATTTGAGAGGGTTTTACAACATACATACTATGGATCATGCTAAACATAAAGAAGGAAGGTATTTGATGCATCTCTAGGCCCTAAATCGGCAATTCAAATTCAATTTTAGAAGGAATCAAACAAGGCCTTTTCAAAACACAACACAATGAAAGTTCACTAAGGTGAATGATCCGCCCAAAAACTTTCCAAAACGGCCAATTACCAACCAAGAGCATTCCCAATGGTTACTAGCAAACTTAACCACGTTTGCTCATCATCAAAATAATTCCCATATAACAAGTCGGATGCATGAATCCTATGTGAATGCAACCTATGTTTAAAGCTAAATGGATGCAACTACATGAACACTCTATTTTTTCGGATTTAATTTTCAAGATCTTTCATTTTTTTGGTTTTTTCTATGCCTTACATGCTATGAAATGCAACAATAAGATGCAACAAAAAAAATCTAAATGGATTTTTACAACCTAAGTAAATGCATGCAAAACGAAAAATAAGAACACAAGAAACAATGTGAGAGTACTCTAGACCCCTCTCCCAAACTTCAATCACACAGTCTCTTGTGTGCATAAAAGTCTAAGAGAGTTGTCTAGACAAACAAAAGGCAAGAATTATAAAATATAAAATGGTATGTACAATGGTTTTAGAGTATGGTACCTAGAAGTCGAAAAAGTGAGCAATTGAGGCGTTCATGTCCTTGAATGTGTAACTTTGAGGGTCTGGATATCCTCTTAGAGCTAGTCCTTCGCATGGTGCGACATGCTGTGGTCTGTCAAAGTGATCCTCGCGGGTGTGATCGGCAAGGGATGCATGCGAGGGGTCTGGTTGGGAGGTCTGTCCTGGATCGGCTTAAGTGTTGTGTGGCGCCTGTGGCTCTTCTTTCCCCTTCTCTTGTACACCAATGAGTTATCGACTGACTGGTGTTGCGGATGTTCCTGGCGTGCTTCATGGGGGATGTTAACTGCTGAGATTGAGTGTTTCCTTGCGGGTGGCGGTGAGTCATGTGTGCAAGGCTGTGATGACATCCTGCTGACCGATGATTGCAGCCCGTCAATTGCCTTCCAGAGCTCTGAGCGCTCACTGTGCCAATCTTCCTTTTCTTTTGCAAAGCCCTTGACCTTCTTGAGCAGCCATTTTCCCAACTTTTGAAGCTTCCCGATGCGCTTGTGGGCTTCTTTGGTTGCAGTACCTTGGTTCTTCTCCTGGAATTCTTCAAACAAGTAGGACTCAGGATCGACCTTGTCTTCATTCACGTCCTCTTCAGCTTGCTGAGCTTGTTTTCCTCGTGATGCTTCACCAAGCATAGATTCGAGGGGTGGAATAAAAGTCACGTTCTCTCTTACATCAAGTGAGGTATAACCAGGGCAACGGAGAGCGATTCTAGAATGGACCTTCTCTAGGTGGTCGAACTTATATACGGCTTGACCATCAAACTCGGCTTTAGCAAAGAGGCTTGCGCCTTGAAGGTACTTCAGGTCCAGGAATTGTAGCTCAACACAATTTCTACTGTTTGTGTCCAACGGTACTCTGCAAGCTTCCAGAATCCGGTTTACCACTCCACAGATGTAGATATCCTTGGCCTCCCCGGTTCCTCTTCCTGCTTGCATCATTGCCCGCTTGCAGTAGGTCATAAAATGCTTAGCCAAGACTAACGACATACCAGAGTTTCCTTCATCCCCTACGATCTGAATACCGCTCGGAGTAGTCCCCACTATTTCCTTCATCGCCATATCCAGCAATTGCATCTCTCCTAGGTTGAGTGGCGAGGTTGAAGGTCTAGCAAAAAGTATGTTAGCGATGGCTCTCCTTGTATAGTTGATGGCGGGGTTTCTAATCCAGTTCCCCTTGGTCCTTGATGAGTCGTATTTCCCGCAACCTAACAGCATGTTCTAGGCCTCGTCGGTCTTCTCTTCCTCTCTATCTAGGTACTCCGAGTCTCCAAATTGGAAGCCGAAGATTACATCCATTTGCTTTAACATCACGGTGTAGAGCTTGTCATAGACCGTGAATGTTATGTAACCAGCTCTGTTCCTCTCCATCAAGTTGGGTACTTTGTTTGAAAACACTCGGAGATCCATGGTTACCAAAAATTGCAAGGTTTCCTCTATATAAGAGCTTGCCACACTGTACATTGAGGTCATAATTCCCAGTGAGTTGAAGATCCTATCTACATCCTTGGTAATGCTCAGTCTATTCATGGTCCCGATGTGTGGATTGTACGTCCCCTTGATACCAATACACCTAAGGGCTTCGTACGCTTGGTCAGAATTCTTAGCCTTCCTCGCAGCTCTCCCTCGTATCTCAACTTGTTTCTCCTTGTAGGCTGCCCTCGCCTTTTCTTCCGAGTAACCACTCCGCTTCAACGCTTCTATGGTTTCACTGTATTCGGTTGTCTTCTCTCCCGATCTCCTGCTAGTTGCAGCTCTTGTTCTACTCTTCTCCTCTCTCTCATACTCGACATCCATGGGCGAGGCTTGCCCATCATTGCTGTTGTCAGAGTCACTGTCCTCGCTTGTTAACGGTGAGGCAATTTGCTTCTCTTTTCTCATTTCTTGCGCAGAAATCCCCTCTCCGCACTGAGGCTGCACGAACCTCCATTACATCGGTTCTCCAACTGACTTCCTTGCCGTCTTTTTGACCTGCGCTTCCTTCTTCTACTAGCTAACCATCTCGTCCTTGCTGTCTAACTGCACAACGAAACAGTGAGTTTGAGCTTCATGATCTCTTTCCGAACTATTCGGTGGTGAGTCTTCTAATCCCGCCTCCATCTCTTTCCTTCCACTCCTCCGTGCATCTTGCATGAATTTTCTGCGGAACTCCTTGCTCTTCCTCAAATCCCTTGAAGACATTTTTGAGATTTCGGAAAGAGCGCTTCTTGCATCCGGAAAACTGAATTTGCTATGGTGTCAACTGTAGAGGCGGCGAGCTTTTGTCTGAAGATTGAACTCTCCACCGTCTATTCTCTACTCGCTGTATTTCCTCAAACCAGAATCCTTGTTTTCTTCTTCTGCGATCAAATTTCCGGTGCAAAGGAAGAGTGTTTCCGTTTAGAGAGCTTGAAAGTGAATGAGGATTTTATGGTGAGAGAATTTGAATTTAAAGGGAAGTCTTTTAGGGTTTTTCGGAGACAAATAAGGTAGGAGAGGACAATTTTAGCTCCCAATGCCACCTCGTGGTCAGTCCTCCGAGCTAACCAGATCTCAACCCTTGATTTCAAATTTTGAAATCTTGGGTGATCTTAACCTTCTAATCTATTTGACTCAGATTTGACCATCCCTTAACTTTAACTAATTTTGTTAGCTTATGGGCCCTACTTGGTTAGCTGGAATCGAGATAACCCAGTGCTCTTTCATAAGCGACAGCCTGGTACCTTGCACCTTATCCCCGCAGTTGGATCCGAGGCTTGAGTACCCATTGAGAAAAACCAAGCATGAACTTCTCTTGTCATTTTGCTCAGTGACTGTTCTGAACCTTCATCAATTCCCTGCTTGTGACAATATCAAGAAACACGAACAACTATTCACAATATCAAGAATGGCTTAGTATGAAGCATCAACACAATTTAATTCAAATCCAATAATTCAACGAACAATGGGTGAGATTTAAACGTAATAAGACTTATTCGGCTAAAACACTGTATATAACGATACTCAGGTTGTGCAAGTAGGTTCATGAGTGGTGTTCAAGGCAATGTGAACACTACTTGCACACTTTCCTCAACGTTGTGCCTTGAGGATACTAGTTCTTCGCCAAATACATCTCATTCCTCGTCTCCTTGCCTTCGAGGGTTATATATGAGGCAGGCTAGTTCTTGGTTTTTTTGGGGTATCATTCCGTCTCATTTGCCAAGATTGCTGCCATAATGATGTTCTTGGTCAATTCCTACCTGAGACGTAGATAGACATTCCAAATACCCATAATAACAAAGATAAAAAAAAAATGTTCTCTAAAACAAAATAAAAACTAAAACAACTTTAATTAAAATTATAATAAGTTTTTAAAGGTAAAGGATAGACATGGAATTCCCTCCCAAGTGGGCTTGTTTAGAGTCACAAGCTTGATTCTCCATACTATCTCTAGTATGGGTTTGTGAGGGAAACTAGAGCTCCCTTGGTGGCCTCCTCGGCCATTTCCTCAATGGTTCCTTCGATTTCGAAACACTGTTCATTTATGGTTGGTTTCTTCGCCCCTTCTTTGAGGTGAAACATCATTCCAATACTGTCTCCAACCTTCAACTCAATAGTCATGTTCCTCACATCGATCAATGCTCCAACTGATGCCAAGAATGGTCTACCCAATAGCAACAGATCTATAGGTTCTTTGTCCATTTCCAAAACCACGAAATTTTTTGGGACAAGAACATTACCAATGTTCACACAAACATCCTCGAGCAGTCCTCTCGTTCGTCTGGTGGTTCTATCCGCGAGGACAAGTGATATCTTGCAGTCTTTAAACTTTGAATACCCCAATTTCTGAGCAGTGGTCAGTGCAATAAGACTTATAGATGCCCCAAGATCGCACGAGCAATTGATGAATGTTAAATGACCCATAACACATGGAAGTGTAAAGCTCCCCGGGTCATCCAACTTTTTCACAATGAGCCTTTTCCTATGATGCGGTAGAATTGGTATCAAGATTGATCTAACTGGTTGAGTTCCAATGGCCATGCACTCTTCTTCCCTTTCCACTAGAGTATCTTTCAAAAATAAAACTATATCATGGAATCAAGGCAAAAGCGTCCAATATAGGTATCTTCAACTCAATACCACTCATTTGCTTGTCAAAGAGAACTTTTTGCTTCTCAGCTTGATTCTTCTTCAATCTTGAAGGGAATGGTGCCTTAACTTTGGTAGCGACCACAGGTGCAATTCCTTCTTTTGTGTTCTGCTTGGGACTGTTGGACTCTTCTCCTTGCAGCACAGACATGCGAGGGGTCTCCTTGAGTTGTGTAGGCTGGCAACTTTTTCAGTAATCAGATTTTCATCACCCTCTCCTCGGCACTAGCCTATGAGGTATATCTCGAGTTGTTCATATTTTGTTGTTTCCTTGATTTGTCCTGCCTCCTCTTCTTGAATAATGCTTTCCTCGGCGTTCTCCTTCGTTTTAGCCACTTTTGGGAGCACTTTCCTACTGCAAAGAGTGATGGATTGAGCTGTGTTTTAGTTGGGGTTTTGGACCGCTTTCCCCAGAAGTTGGTCGCTAGTTTTGGTCGATGATGAAGCTTGATTGCTCTCCACATACTTCAGTCTTGCATTGAGTGTCTCAAACTTGCAGTTGAGGTCATTATAAGTAGTGTCAATACAATTATGTACCTCGCCAAACTTCTTATTGATTTCCGTTTGTTGAGCCGTTTGGCATTGAAGTATTTGTTGAAGCATGTTTATTACTTCTGGTGAATTCTCTTGTGCGGGTTGAGGTTGTGTGGTGGCTAGTACCGGTTTTAGACTCTGTTGCCATTGCTCTTTTGGAATCCATGCACATTGCTTTGGTGGATAGACTTGATCTTGTGGGTTTGCTACATTTGTGCTTCTATAGCTCAAGTTTGGGTTTTGTTTGTAGTTTACCCAAGGCTTGGATCCACCTTGATTTTGAACAAAGCAAATTTCCTCAACTTGTTCATCCTCCCCTTCTTTTATGTGTTCCTCTTCTATGAGATTCACTTGCTTCGTATGGACCATAAGAAGCTTATCCAATTTCTCGTGTAGTTGCTTCAATTCCTTGCGTGCGGATGTATCAGATTCAGAGGTACCTCGCGCTGCTTGGTCGTACTCTCGCCATATTGACCATTAGCTGAAGCGAGGTTCTCTATAAGTGTTCTTCCCTCTTCAATCTCTTGTTGTAGAAAACTACCGTGACTTGCGGTATCAAGAAGCATACGGATCCTCGGAAGGACTCCTCGGTAGAAGTTGCTGAGGATAGTGTCTTCCGGGAATTTGTGGTGTGGGCATTGTGACTGATATGCCTTATAGCAATCCCATGCTTCAGCAAGTGACTTGGTGCTTTGTTGCACGAAATTGGAGACGTTGTTTCTCAACTAGGCTATCCTGGAATTGGAAAAGAATTTGGTGAGGAAAAGGTGTTTGCATTATGGCCAAATGGTGATGGTGCCCATGGGTAAGTGCTTTTTCCAATGGTGGGCTCTGTCTCCAAGAGAGAAAGGAAAAAGTCGCAGTTTAAGTACGTCCTCGCTCACTCTGTTGATGCGAGTGAGAGTGCATAGTGTTTCAAACTCGTCAAGCTGGTAGAGGGGGTCCTCTAAGGGTAATCCGTGGGACTTGTTGTTCTGCACCATGGAGATCAGTCCGCTCTTGATCTTGAAGTTGTATTTCTGAATGAACGGCTGTTGGATGACATTTAGTTGAGTATGGATACTCAGAGCATCACTCGCACCAATGTAGTGAAGGCGACGAGCCTAAGTGTGTGCTCGCACCTGGGGAGCTACTACATCAGGTAACAGTGGTGTTTCATTTGTGGTTGTGCCAGGTGTTGTATTGTCCATTTAAGGCGGCTGCTATTGCATCCTTGTATGTTGTCTTCTAAGTTCACGAGGAAGCGGGTTGATGTTGTCGATGCGTTGCAAGAGGTTGTGAGGGCCCTTCAAACGCATTTGCATCAACTAGTCAACTGGTTTCAGTTTTCACTTAACTCCCAGAAGTTAAGTTTGGGGCTGAATGATCTGTGTCTACAAGTCCGAGTTGTTAGTCAAGGAGTGTATTGTTGAGAAAAATTTGTAATTCTATCTACAGTCATGACATGAGTCAAAGAGATACATCTATTTTTTGTGTTGTTTTATTTTATTCTACTATAAAACAATCTTAAACCATTATGTAATGACAATTGTGTGATTTATTAATAATAGAAACATTTGTTCTACTACTTCTTTGGTTCTTGTTAGTACTTACGTATTCATAAGAGATGTTTGTACTTATGATTATGTTATGTTTCTTAAGAGAATAAGACCTTGCTTCTAACATTGTCGAGCAAAAATGATGAATAAGGCTCTCGTTTCTAAACTTTGTTGGCAATTAATGTTTGATAATGTAGGTTTATGAGCATCACTAG
Organism: Lepidium aucheri; assembly: GCA_900406435.1. Classification (NCBI taxonomy): domain Eukaryota; kingdom Viridiplantae; phylum Streptophyta; class Magnoliopsida; order Brassicales; family Brassicaceae; genus Lepidium; species Lepidium aucheri. The sequence continues at coordinate 3,207 of OVBA01002135.1, read as the reverse complement.
TTAAGAGAAAATATAAAGTGAATAATATACTAGATCTTTCGTGGACCATGGTGAAGAGTAATTGGTCTTCTACTTTAAAAAGCATTGTTGAAGGATTATGTGATGTTATTCTTTATGCAGTAAAATGGGTTGTGGGAGATAGACAAAGTGTATGTTTTTGGAAAGACAAGTGGCTCATATATATGTTCACCTATGATTGATCTGTTCTCAGTCGATATTCCTGATGAGATTCTGGACAAGAGAGTTAGTGATTTTTGGTGTCAGGATAAGGCTGGGATCTAGCACATAATAAACAATATATTACACCAGAGATCAAGCTTTGTTTATTGGCAATGGTGGTGGAGCAGTCACGAGTGCTCATGATAGATTGTAATAGAGCGGAACGGTGGATGGAAGCTTTATAATGAAGTCAACTTATTCAGCGTTGACTTATATTGATGATCCACGTCAAAATTTTAATGGCTTCTTCAGGAGGATATAGCAGGTAGAGGCTCCAGAGAAAGTAAGAAACTTTCTTTGGTTGGTTGTAAATCAGTCACAGATGACATATGTAGAGAGGTCTCACCAGCACTATTTGATTTGAGTATATGTCAAATATGTTGAAGTAGTAATGAATCTATATTGCATGTACTTTGTAATTGTCCCTATATTGTGGGTACTTAGTGCACGATAGTTTTACGAATGAAACATTGTGTGTTCTTTAGACAAATAATTGGATCTTTGACAATTTGGCTTGTGTTGATATTATAGATATTGTTGATGATTGTTCATGGGCCACTTTGTTTGTAATGACATTATTGTGGGCGTGAAAGTGGCATTGTAGGTATGCATCTTGTTGAGGGATTGAATGATTAGAATGCGCTTTTGAGATGCTAGATGAAGCTCAATATGGATTTTGCATCTCGAGGGCATATGGAGCTTGTTGTAGCCAATGAGGTGTTTTGGGATAGCGAGGGTGTGGGGGGGATGTTTGTGCACAATATTGAGACATGTTCTGCGCCTTTGTCTGAGTTATGGGGAATGTATTATGCTTCTATATAGCTTCGGAGTGTCGGTTGCTTGACTAGAGGTTGAGGTGGATTCAGAGATCGTCTTCAATTTCTTATAGTATGGATTAGTGATTTACATCCTTTGTCTTTTCTAGTACACTTGTGTCATGACTTTATTATGAGTGACTTGATAGTCCATATTTCATATGAGTATAGAGAGGCAAATTATGATACCCTAACTCAAAAATACTAAGTCCGGAGTCAGTTAAGTTTGGTTATGGGTAAGCCAAACACCTAGTCAAAATGCGTTGTTTTATATACTTATTCAAAAGTTGTGTTCAGTCAGTTTGATAAGTCCAAAATAATGCATAAAGTTATATTTAGAATGGACTCTACTATTATATATGTTTGGTAATAATCTATTACAACAAAACTAGATCCAAACCCAATCTGATTATATCCTTCCTTCAACTTGCCTTATCTTTCACCTCTTTACCCACTTTTATGGACTTCTACGGTAACTCATCACACAGATTGTATAAGCACAAATATGCTTAGACGTGAGCTGATCATTCCATCTCACCAAGCTAAACCAGATATTGAAATCAAATAATTAATTCAATCAAGTCACTGAACAAATAAGAACATGTCATGCACATAGTTCGTCAAGATATGCCACTTACCATTATTTAGCAGTCATAACTCGACTCTGAATCAGCCAAAATGACAATCAAGTACTAATAATAGTAATCAACCGGTCAGAATGTCCAAACAATGCAATCAATCCTAACATGTCTAGACTTAATTAATTCTATTCCCAATAATGAAACCAAGAAGACCCATAGTTACGAACTCATCTTTGCCTTAGCATTTTCTGACACCTCTTGTCGCAATAGATTGAACTTGATTGCATCGAACTTGCCAATAATCAATCATGGTTGATCCTTACTCGAAAACACGCAGTAATCTGATCTCACTTCATTCACCTCTTAGCCATTGAAGACCCTTTCTTTCTTTCCTTAGAATAGTTTTTTCTGATAGATTGATGACGAGTGATTTAGGCTACTATATATAGAGGTTCATGCATGAAACCCCAACCCTAGTCTGTTTGGGTTTAAGCATAAACATAAAAGTACCATAACAAGTATAAAAGAAAAGCAACAACAAAAATAGAGAGAGTTTTTCAGCTAAAACATCAGATAAAATGATATGAGAGTGATTAGAGGGTATTTATAGGGTCATTTGCATAACCTTAATGGTCAAACCGACCTAAGTCGGTCAACCAAGAATCTTGCCCTCGGAGTCTTTGCACGAGCTCGGGCACCGAGGGGTGCTTCTAATCTTGGTCCTCGGGGTAGAAGGTCAAGGCTTGGCTGTAAGGTGAGATCTTCTCCACAAGGGTGAGGTCTTTATGTCATCCTCGAGGTCTACACATGAGGCAATAGTGTGAGGCAAGGTTCTTCACTCAGTCCTTGCCCTTGGTTGTGCGAGGGAGTCTAAACTTTGGCTTCTCTGCTTCTTTGTTCATGGACCCTCCCCCAAACTTAAATCACACATTCCCTTGTGTGTATGAAAGCTTAGAAGAGAACCCTAGGTCAACAAGGCTAATTATGGAATGCGGTATATACAATGAAAGGAGTAGAGTGGTACCTTTTGGAGCCTTGTACAAGACTTTTGGATGCATTATGATGTCCCTCGTTGTCAGGCCTCGCAGTTCCATGGTCGAGACACCTTATCTAAAGACTATATACCATCCTCGTGTGTGCTCCTCGTGGTTCATTATCTCTTAGTGGCACGAGAAAGTCCATGAGTGATACTCAAGGCAGAAGTTGAGCACTCCTTGCACCACACCTTCGCTTGTCAGCTGCGAGGGCTGTTGTTTTTATCCAAAATGTCCTCTCCTCGTGGTTACACATGCGAGGGCCATATGTGAGGCCCAAACTTGGCTCGTTAATGGTCCTATTTCCACCTGAAACTAAGACGACCATGCCACACTCCAACCATAAAGGAAAATAAAATTGTTCCAAAAACTAAACATAAAAACCAAAGTACTTAAAGCAAATNGATAGACATGGGACTTCCTCCCAAGTGAGGTTGTTTATAGTCTCAAGCTCGACTCTTCACACCTAGTTGGCTTAGGGTGGTTTTGAGAGGGGGATTGGAGTCGCCTCAATAATTTTTCCAACAACCATAAAGAGCTTGACTTTCTGTCCGTTGT
>OVBA01002134.1:0-36743 GCA_900406435.1 Lepidium aucheri | reverse complement strand
TGATAGAATTGACATTCAAGTGTCCCAGCCTTTCATGCCACACATTCATGTCACACACTATGTAAGCAGAATCAGTTTCCATTTTTTCATTAACACCTTCAAGTACAAAGAGGTTCCCTTTACAATAAGCCTTTCATACATACTCACCGTTCTTTGTTAGTACACACGTACCTGACTCAATCGTTTGCTTAATGCCTACAACCATTAACAAAGCGCTAGAAATCAAATTTCTTCTCATGTCTGGAACATACAATACTTTGGTAAGTGTCAGAGTACTTCCTGAAGACATTTTTAGTTCCCCTTCTCCAATTCCTACGATATTCAAAGTCCTGGCATCTTCTAAGAATAGTTATTAGATGCAGCTTCATCCAAAATCTTGAAAAGCCCTTTCTGGTTACAAATGTGTCTCGTAGACCCTGAATCCACAATCTATTCGACTGTATCAGTTGCAACAAACACCTCAGTTACAACAGCCAAAAAGTTCTTGGTAGATCCATCCTTAGAGTTCTCTTTAGACTTCTCTTTAGGCTTAGGAGGCAACGTGCAATCTTGTTTCTTATGCCCAGTTTTGTTGCAGTTCCAGCATTTGAGCTTCTTCTTGAACTCAGTAGTCTGTTTCGTTGAGTTCTTCTTTTGATTCTTAGAACCTTTCTGCTTGTTCTTTGAATTCTTTGTTGATCCTTCAACTAAGTTTGCATCGTAGTTATGAGAAAAGGATGCAGTACCATTGTTGATATAGGATCTGTTGGCACTTTCTATCATCATATCTGACATCAATTCTTCTAGGCTCAACTTCCTCTTCTCGTGTTTGAGTTTTGATCTATAATCACTCCAAGAAGGAGGCAATTTTTCGATCAACACCAAAGCTGCAAGTTGATCATCTAGGGGAATACCTTTTGATTGTATTCTCGAAACTATAGCTTCGTATACGTGTAGTTGATTGAGGATTGTTGTGTCTTCTTTCATCACAAACGAACTCTATTGTGAAGTTACAAATTGTTTCTTCCCTTCATCTTCTGCACCGTATTTCTTCTTTAAGCTCATCCAGATGTCCTTTACAGAGCCGATCTTGACATAGATCTCAAACAATTTCTCTGATAGATTCCTGAGAATGTGGCCTCGACAAGTCCTGTTATGTTCTTCGAATGTTCCTTCTCTCTTCGTCTTTCTTGGCTGTGTTTTCTCAGTATCTTCAGATCCGGTTTTCTCAGGAGGATCTTTATCAGAATCAGGTATCTTCTTCTCCATAGAGGACAAGTTATCATCGTGTAAAACATAATCTAGATCCGCTTCATGAAAGAAGAACAGAAGCTCCTCTGACCAACGTCTGTAGTTGGATGAGTGGTTGCAACTTTGAAAGATCAGGCACAATCGTGTTCTTCATTCTTTGATTCTTTGAATCTAACAGACTGTCCTATCGCTCAAAATTGTTAGAAACTTGGAACAGAGATGAAAGCAGAAAATGCGAGAATGAAGAAGAGAGAACAGAGAAATGTAGAGGATTGCAGAGTCGAAGATTAAGCTTCTGAGTTTGAGCGATAATCTCTCCTAATTCCATGAAGAATCCAATAAGAGTTCAGCTCCAACTTCCTCTCTGCGCTCGTGAATGGTTCACGTCTGATCACGAGTTGAAATCTCGAAGAAGAGAGTACTTTGTTTGTGTATGAAGTTGATTGTTTTTCGAGCTCAATCAATCAATCTTTCTATCTCTTTATATACACTCTCTAGTTGCTTCCTCAACAAGTTTTTCCCGATTGATCTTATCCAAAGATCATCTTCTAAAGTGAATCAATTCTGCTTGTGTTTCTAACAAACTTTTTAGAACTGCAAACCGACATATATATAATCATATATAACACGTTTTATAATTCTTCAATTTGTTACAAACTTCCAACAACTTCATTTTCATCGGAATGAGACCACTTCACTAAGATTGTAGTAGTTGCTGGACCTTGACGCTGAACCATTTTTTGCTCTAACACATTCAGTAACCTTAGCGAACACATCCAAAATCACAGAGGGAAGAGTAGATGAAGTCAAAACATTACCCACCATGACTTTAAGTTGAGACACATGAAAAATGGGATGAATTTTCGAAGAAGACGGCAAGTCTAGTTTATATGCAACCTTTCTACAACAATCCAATATCTTGTATGGGCCAAAAAAACGAGGACTTAGTTTTGGATCAGAACGCAAAACAAGTGACTTTTGACGATAAGGCTGTAGCTTGACATACACATAATCACCAGTCTCAAACTATTTTTCACTCCGATGGACATCCGTATTTTCTTTCATACGATGTTGAGCCCTCAACAAATGAAACTTAAGTATGAGCAACATATTCTCACGATCTTGTAAATTTTGAGCAACCACGACAACTTTAGACTCATCGGGAAGGTAAGGTAAATGAATTTGAGAAGCTGACCATACATAGCTTCAAATGGAGTGATTTGTGTTGAAGTGTGGAAATTCGTATTGTACCAATATTTGGTCAAAGGTAACCATTTACTCCACAAATATGGTCGATCACTAGTCATACAACGTAAATAAGTTTCCAATCCACGATTAACCACTTCAATTTGACCATCTGTTTGAGGATGATAAGCACTTGAAAGATTCAAAGCAACCCCTTGTAACTTGAACAATTCTTGCCAAAATTCACTCACAAAAACAGTCACGATCATTAACAATGCTGCGAGGACAGCCATGTAACTTGAAAACATTGTCCAGAAATACTTGAGCCACTGTGATAGCCGTATAAGGATGAGCAAGGGCCATAAAGTGAGCTGCCTTCGTTAAACGATCAACCACAACAAAAATTACGGATTTTCCAAACAAAACCGGTAATCCATCAATGAAGCCCATCGAAATATCTGTCCACACACCTTCAGGAATAGTCAACCGTTTCAGCAAACCCGGAGAAGCCGAAGTATCATACTCACAACATTGACTACATCACATCTTTAAATATAAGCTTGTATATATTTGGATATTCCTTTCCAATAAAACAAACTTTTTATGCATTGATGAGTTGCATCACGACCAGAATGACCTCCATTGCCCAAACAATGTAACCATTGAAGCAACGAATCTCTGAGAGCAGCAACATTAGCTATGACAAGCTTACTCTTTCTTCGTAATAAGTCGCAAATCCAAGAGTAAAATCGTTTACCTTGAGGATTTGATTTTAACAAAGTAATGATGCCCAACATCTCAGGATTAGAAGCATATGAATCCTCAATACGAGTAGGTAAATCGGAATCAGCTTGAGAAAGAGTGGAATCAGAAGCTGTTAAAGCCATATGTAAGACGTCCGAACCATCTCTTCGTGACAATGCATCAGCAGTAATGTTCTCTTTATGCGTCTTATATTGGATTTCAAAACTAAATTCCAACATCTTTGGAAGCGATTATTGCTGTATCGTAGTATTGAGACATTGTTCCAACAAATACTTTAAACTTTGTTGATCAGTTTTAATGATTAAAGTGAGAGGGTAACAAATAATGACGCCACTTTTGCACCGCAAACACCACAGCCAATAACTCTTTCTCATAAATGGAAAGCTGTAACTATTTACCCTTCAATTGTCGACTCATGTAAGCCACTAGATGTCCCAACTACATTAAAACAACTCCAATACATGTCCCACTTGCATCAGTTTCAACCACAAAAGGTTTGTCAAAGACTGGTAAGGCTAAAACCAGACCATTACACAAAGCAGCCTTGAGAGAAACAAAAGCTTGTTGTGCTTCATCGGACCAAGTAAAAGAATCCCATTTTGTCAAAGCTGTAAGAGGACTAGCGATCGTCCCAAAATTCTGAACAAATCGTTGGTAATAACCTGCCAAGCCCAAGAAACTTCATAACTCCTTAATGTTCTTTGGTTGGTTCCAATCGGACATAGCTGCCACCTTATTGGGATCGGCAGAAACTCCTTCTTCGGAAATAAAATGTCCCAAGTACTCCACCTTACGAACACAAACTCACACTTAGTCAATTTAGCAAATAATTTATTGTACTTCATTGTATCAAATACTTGTCGTAGATGGAAAACATGATCGTCCAACAAAAAGCTATAAACCAAGATATTGTCAAAAAATATGAGAACAAACTTCTGCAAGAATGACTGAAAAACAGAATTCATCAAATTCTGAAAAGTTGTTGGAGCATTCGATGAGACGAAAGGCATAACAAGATATTTGTAATGGCCACTATGTGTCTTTAAAGCTATCTTGTGAATGTCCTCCGAAACCATACAAACTTGATTATAACGAGCACGTAGATCAATTTTCGAAAACCATGTAGCTCCACCAAACTCATCAAGAAGATCTTCAATCAAAGGAATCTAAAAACAATTCTTAATGGTAATGTTATTCAAACCACGAAAATCTGAACATAACCTCCATGTGCCATCTTTTTTGTTGACTAAAACAAACGGAGAAGAAAAAGGGCTCGAACTAGGAAAAATGATACTACTCTAAGCATCTCTTTAACAATCCTATCGATTTCATCTTTTTGGTACACAGCGCATCGATAAGGTCTTTGATTAACTGGAGTAGCACCATCAAGTAATGGAATCCGGTGATCATGTACCCCACGAGAAGGAGGCAAGCTGTGTGGTTCTTCAAAGACATCCGAGTAATCCTTTTACAAGGAAGAGATATTCGAGTGCAAACGATCATTCGAAGTAATTCCTTAAATTGAAAACAAGGTAATGTTACAACTAGGAGTAACTTCAGTATCATCTGAAACTTTGCTTGGACAAATTAATGCCATCGGCTCTTCCTCATTTGTCTTTTTTAGTCTTAAGCAAACAAACTTCTCGGACAGAACCTTGTTGTAAACCATGAAGAATAACTTGTTGACCATTGAGCTGAAATCTCATCCGTAAAAGTCTAAAGTTCCAACCAATCTCATCAAGAGTCGATAACCATTGAACACCCATAACCACATCGCAACCAGCTAACAGAATCAACATAAAATCATTGGTAAAGGTATGATGTTGTGTGCCCCATTTAAAAACATTGATCAAACCTTGAATCGGCAAACGAGTACCATCCGCAACACTGGCTTTAGCACTACCCAAAGACAAAATCTCACAACGTAAATCAGCAGCTATACGAGGATCAATAAAGTTATGTGTCGAACCGGAATCAATAAGCACAAATAACGTCTTCTTGCCGTGATTACCCTTCACCTTCGTAGTTGTATAATCAGTAACTCCGCTGACAGCACTAACTGAAATCTTAGGCTCATCTGAAGGAGCAGGTTCATCATCTTCGAGTGGAGGCATGTCTTCGTTCGTTTCCTCATCGTCAACATTAACACTAAATAATTGACGCTTGCGATGAACCAAATAGTGATCTGGAGTAAATTTTTCATCACAAAAGTAACATAGCCCCTTAGCTCGACATTCACTCATAAACTCAGCCAAAAGATTTTGATTACCAACCTTCTCCGGTCCTATGAGTAGTAGCTTTGGAGTATCCTTCCAAACAAAACTCTTTATACCCGACGTAAGCAATTTCTTTGACTGACCAGGAGGTAAAGATGGACGGGAGTGAGACCAAGACGATGAAGTACTAGAAAGAATGTGCATTCTCGTATAAACGACCCAATAACAAGCATTGACGAATCATTTGAGGCTGAAACATACGAACATGCATTTGTGTATCGTGGCGTAATCCCGCAAGAAAAAGACTAACTAAATACTCTTCTGCAAAATTAACTCGGAACTTGATCACATAAAATCTATTACGATAATCAACAATACCATGAGTTTATGTTAAGTGTTTCAGCTCGGCTATGGGTCATCAATTACATCTTCAAAACGTTCAATCAAAAAAAACTTATACGCGATCCAATTTCTTAGAATCCCGATGCCAACATTAGATTGTATAAATGATCTATTCCAAGTTGCAGCATCACCAAAGAAGTGAATAGAAGCCAAACATACTTTCAAGTTGTCCGAAGTTTGACCCACACCAAAAAATTCCTCAACCCTAAAAATCTAATCACGAACAGCTTCTCCATCAAATCTAGGAAATTCGACCCTTCCTTAACGTGTCACACCTTCATAAGGGCTAGGTAAACGAGGCACAAGAGCGTTGGAAGTGCCCTGTGTTTGAGACGATGAAAAGAGGTGTCAATGATGGTGCATAATTGGTTATCGTAGGTGTAGATTGAGTAGCTGGTACACAGGCAGAGCTCGTTGAACCAATTGCATCATATCAGACAAACTCTTAGTCAGTAAATTGACCTTCTTGTGACACAAGTCGTGCACCTTGTTCCTCCAACCGTTGGTTCTGCAATTTAATTTGCGATCCTTGAGCCTCTAATTTCTCACCTTGAGCGATCATCAATTTCTCCAAAGAAGCCAAGCGCTCATTTAAGGAAGACTCCATCCCTTCAGTCTCTTTAGTATGCCGAGTATTAACCATGAAGCTATGATCCGAAAATTGAGTGGCTCTGATACCTTTGTTAACGTAAAACGTAACCTTCCAATAACAGAGATGAGTTTCGAAACAGAGAGATGAATGACAAGATATCAAACGTAACTGAATTGCTTTATTAAGTAAAAAAGAAATAGCTTCAAACCAATGTTCTAGGAAGAACAAAAGAATGGAATCACTAAAACAAATATTAGGTCTCGAGTTCTTAATCTCAAAGATATTAGTTTAAAACGTGAACGTAACAATAGGCTACACATTGCCTTTAAAATAGAATACTAAATGGAAAATACGGAAAGATAAGATCAATACGAAGAGATAAGATCATAGGTAAATCTTCGAGAATCTCTTAACAATTTTTCTAAACGTGTCTTGCACGACAAGTCATTGTGAAACTCTATCGTAAACTTCCTATAACACACTCTCAATCCATAAGACATGGCAGTTACTTAGAACAATAGAACACGTGTTTGGTTTCTAGAGAGAAAAGAAGCGTTCTCTCTCATTGGATTAGCTTTTCGTTTTTTAGGGTACACAATTTTATAGTCTTATAATTAAGACCATCTTCAACAATTAGAACTCTTTGAGGTGTTCTTAAAATTAATTTAATAGAAATATTGATTTGATTAAAGCTAAGAACCCTTTTTAAGTTATTAATTTTTGGGGTCTCCAATGGTAAACCTCACTTGGGTTCTTAAAGTTTTTTTTTTGAAATGTAATTTTAAGATTTATAAACATATACTTTATGAAAACATAATTATTTTGCATACTTCAAATTTAAAACATACTAAATATAGAATATGAAATTATAGAATGATTAGTTGTAGTCTTGATTTGTGCCAAATTTTTGCTATATATGTTCAACCAAATCCGCTTTTAATTGTTGGTGCATTATTCAATCACAAACTCGATTGTGAATTCCCATCATATTTCTAAGATTTGTAGGCATGTCTATAGAATATGTGAAATCGACTTGTGAAGTTCTGTTTGTTTCTACTTGTACGAATTCAGATACATCTAAAATTGAGTGTATCGATCTCGTTCATCTTCTACTATCATATTGTGAAGTATTACACATGCTCGCTCAATCTTTCCTACTTTTAACTTATCCCAAATAAGAGCTGGATTTTTAACAATGGCAAATCGAGCTTGCAAGACTCCAAAAGCACGCTCGACATCTTTACGAGTAGCCTCTTGATAAGTAACAAATAATGATGCTTTTGGACCTTGTGGAATTGGAATAGATTGGATAAATGTTGCCCATTGAGGATAGATTCCATCTGTGAAATAGTAAGTCAAATGGTACTCGTGTCCGTTGACATAGTAATTTACTATTGGAGCTCGATCTTGTAATATATCATCAAAAATTGGTGAGCGATCAAGAACATTGATACCGTTTAAGGTACTTGGAGGTCCAAAAAATGTGTGCCATATCCAGAGATCATGTAAAGCTACAGCCTCTTACAATTTTCGGTTTTTTAGATCCACGTTTATATTTCCCTTTCCAAGCGGTGGGGCAATTCTTCAACTACCAATACATAAAATCAGTGCTGCCTATCATCCCAGGAAATCCGCATATCTGCCAATATCAAGTCATCGTTGAAGATCCTCGGGTGTGGTTCTTTTTAGATACTCATCTCCAAACAAATATATAATTCCTTCAACAAGATGTTCTAAGCATGAAATCGCAATGCTTTCACCAAGTCGGAGGTATTCATCAACCGCATCAGCTGTACAACCATATGTCATCATACGAATTGCTGTTGTACACTTTTGTAGTCCTGATAGACCGAACCTTCCAGTAGCATCTGTCCGTTGTTAAAAAAATGAAACTTCATTGGAAAATCGATCAACAATTCGCATGAACAAGTGTTTGTTTATTCTAAAACGGTGTCGAGATATATTATGGGGGTATGTTGCATGTTTTTGGAAATAATCGTTCCACAAGTGGTTGTGTCCTTCTTCACGATTTCTTTCAATGTAAGCTCATTTTTTATGTTTCTTGACGATCGCAATGACCAAGGATAAGATTCTTGAACCCTTGATCAAAAAATGTATCAAATTTTTCATCCATCATGTCATCAACATTATTATGCGAAGATGATGCCATTGTTTGTGATAAAAGAAGTAATAAAAGTGTTTTTCGAGAAAAGATTAGTATTATTCTTGAAGGTATAATGTGAGAAGAGTCTTGTATGTATTTATATAGACAAAGTAATATAGACAAAGTATTTTAATTTACAAGTGGTTGTAAAATATAGTATATATAATATTTGGTATTAGCGTATTGAATATTACAACATGTGGTTTAACCATTGAGATTATTACAACAAGTGGTTGATAATGCAAGGGAATCACATTCTATATTCTACAAGAATTAATGAGCATATCAACTACGAAAAGGAAAGTGAATTATTCTGCATTCTTCATGTTCTTCTTTGTTATGTTTTACGCCTTTTTCTTCATCCAGCATACAGCAACAAACTCATTAGATTGATATCAAAAATCATTAAACTGAAACACAATAAACTGAAACTGCAAATAAACTGAACTCAATAAACTGCAAAGTACAGACTACAAACTGCAAGTTACGAACCATAAAACTGCAAAGTACAGACTCAAAACTACAAACTCAAAACACTAAAACAAGAAACTACAAACACTAAAACTATAAAGTACAGACTCCAAACTGCAAATTACAAACACGAGTTCAACACTACAAACTCAAAACACTAAAACAGCAAAGTACGGACTCCAAACCGCAAAGTACAATCACGAGTTCAACATGTCTGTAATTAATTTGTCCTTCAGAGCCATTTCCATATATAAAAGTTGTTATGCTTTGGTGAGGAGACTGTCCAACAACTTGTTTTTATAAAGCCTCTCTTTCATTGCTAAATCCTTCTTCTTAATCTCTTACATGCTCTGACTCTGCTAGAGCATTGCCTTCTTCTACATTCTAAGTAGTCTTCTTCACTGTCCTTTTAGATTTGGCTTTTGAAGCCTTAACACCAGAAGGACGATCTTCATTCTCTTCATGTGGCACAGAGGTTGACGACTGTGTGGAACCCTCCTCAACCTTCCTTCTCTTTGACATTCCAATTCCTTTTTTTGACACCATTTCTGATCATGCCTGAGTCTCTCCATGCATGACTTCTACTTGTGATCATTGAAGTAAATCTGGTGCACCAACTTCATTACATCATTGTCATTTTGGCCACTTGATTTCTGTAATGTTGCGGCCTTATAGCATCCAACAAACTTTCATACCATATCATTTATCTTTGCCCACCTTTGCTTACAATGACTTGGCTCTCTCTTTTGCAGACCCACAAGCTTCGGATTTAAAGCAAAGTAAGCTGCAGTCCTTTTCCAAAAAGCTTCAGCTTTTTGCTCATTCCCAACTATTGGATCCTTGCTTTTGTTGAGCCAAGAACTGATGAGGACCACATCTTTTGTGGGAGTCCACTTCCTTCTTAAACATTGATCATCAACATCACTTGGGAGCTTCAGTCCATTGACTAAAAATACAGTAGCTTCTGATTCACAAAATTGAATACTTGGTGAATCCCTCTCATATAGATTAGGTTCAATGTTCTGGGTTCTTTGTATACTACTCAAAAGGTGTTGGAAGCCAGAAGGTTGATTATATGGATTCATAGAATCCATATGAGGGTGTACAAGGGCAACATAAATAGAAGAAAGAAGGTTGGTAATGACACTACATTAGAAGAAACAAGGTTCATATATAACACAAAGTTAATTGTTCTTAGGTTGAGACACTTAATTGTTTGTGGTTGAACAATCAACTCGTTATCTAACTCAAAGTACAACCATTTATCACAAATAAAATCACTAATTCAAGCAATAACTTATAGCATTTATCACAAACCACAATTAAATTCAAACAACCAAATCAAAATCTACTTGAACAAATAATAAATGTGATGAGACACATATATATCATAACAAAGACAAATGATATGAGAAAACAAGTATTCCTGAAACTGCAAACACAAACTAAAGTGATATTATCATTCAGAAACAAAGAAAATACAGAGAAAAAAATTAGCTAAGAACAAGAAGGAAGACAGAGACCTCATATTTTTCCGGAGTGTACTACAAGAGAAGACAAAAATTATTAGTGTAGGAGAAAACAATGTTCAACTGAAGCAATGAATTAACCAATTATAAGTTAGAGATCACAACTTGTTATTTCTTGTGAATTGAAGCAAACATCAACAACAAAGATAAACATGACCTTCTCGCCCAAGACGTGAGTAAATTGTGATTCACTTACTCAATCCCTAGCAAATTATGATTCATTGAATTGTGATTCACTTACTCCATCCCTAGCATTCAGAAAATAACTTTGATGAATCGAAAAGAGATATAAAACAGAAGATAACCATGAGGAAATTACCAGCAGCTTGAAGGGCGCCTTTAAATTTTCTAACTTCAGTTAAGAATCCTGAGACGTCTTCCTCATAATTTTTGTTGTAGATGTATCCTTTAGGAGTACAAGGGTCTGCAACTATTACATCTTCTGTAGAGTTTGCTACTATATGGATTGAAGCACCAAATGAGTTTTATGGGAATAGAAGATTATTTTAATTGCATAAACTCAGATGTTCAGTTATCAACTTTACAAAATTCTTTGTGGTGCGTCCTCAGTGATTTTAATTGCATAAACTCAGTGATTTACTTTAAGAATTTATCAACAACTAACCTGAGTTTTGCAGAGATTCCAATAACATTCTTTGTGGTGCGTCCTGTAAAGCGGCAATTACAATAAATTTTCCAAACAACTTTTGAAAAAAAGATGAATCAAGGTAAACAAATGCTCTGATCATAAACATTACCTTCGAATGGTGAAGGAAGCTATGACTGTAGATTGTGTATGAAACATTTCCGTATAATATCTTGCGGGAGAACTCAGGAGGCACAGTCTCGTTTGCTAAAGTCATCTCAACAAAATGAACAAACAACCATCTCTTACAATCCAACATTTACTACTGTCTGATAAAAACAAACTTAAGAGAGGGGAAGAGACCAAACTTGCAGAAGCCCCACCGAGCTCAACAATCCCTCTTGTTTCCAATGGATCACTTCCAAGCGAACGAAGTGCATAATTAGCAGCAATCCAAGCGTATACACCTTCGTCAGATTATGAGTAATTAATGGAGGCAATGGTCTGATTAATGGAGGCGACAGTCTAGTTTGCTGAAGGCAACGATCCAATTTGCTAAAGGCGACGGTCAGATTAATGGAGGTGACGATCCGATTGATGAAGGCGACGTGCCAATTTGCTGACTCCCTGCCTCTGATGATGACATATGGCCATCGAGATGAAGATTTAGGGCTCGTCTTTGATTTTTAGAGATATCGTCTTTGTCATCACCACAAGACAGAAGGAAGAGAAAAAACATTTTCGCGTAAATAAGAAACGCGACGAGATCCCTTCTCTTTGATTTTTTTTCAGAACAACCATTCCGTCTAATGTATGCTTGACATGTAGATTTCTCTTAAAGATTCTTAAGTATCTATAATAAAAATCGGTTCTAGAGATTATTAGCTATTTAACAATAATTTAGATCACAATAAATACTAAGAACTCCTGTTGGAGATGTTCTAACCACATTGATTTAACCCAAAACATATTAGACCAAAATACTCACACCAAAAAACACCACCGTTTTGTTATCTACCACACCACTTAATCGATTCCTAGTAGAAACTGAAGGGTAGCCCAACAAAGAAACGAGCTTCAAAATTAAAGCCTGCCTAAAGTTTGTAATAATGACATGTGTGTAAGTTGTTGTATACAAATATTGAGAACTGGAGTGAATATACTTATATATTATTTATAGGCGGCATACATGTATGGACCAACACAACTAACAACCATTACCATTATTAGTCTTGGGCCATCTGGTACTCGGATTAAATTTGGATCAGGTCCTTTTCGATCGGGTTTTTCGGGTCTGCAAATTTTATACTCATATATGATCTGTTACTATTTCAGTTTGGTTTTGAATTAGTTTCATTCGGATTTAGATCAGTTCGAATCCAAATTTAAAAATGCATAAATTATCTGAATACCCAAATACTCAAAAAATATCCAAAAAATATCTAAAAATACCAAAAATATCATTTTAAATATCCAAATATTCAAAAAAAATCTAAAAAAATTAAATTAAAATACCTTCAAATACCATAAAATACTCTAAAATACCTAAAAAGTACCATAAATTTAGATTTTTGGGTATCCATTCGGTTCTCGGTCCGGATCCGGATTCGAGCCTAGATTCGTGTCTGATTCTCCGGGTCCAAAATTTTGGAACCCATTTAGATATTTAAGTGGTTTGGTTCTTCTTTTTCAGATCGGGTCTAAATCCGATTCCTCGAATCAACATATTATGACCATGGCTAACCATTACTACGATGTTGATGCTAGAACTCAACACTCGTTATCAAATTGAGGAACTTCGAATCAAGTACTTTTATTAGATGAAAATGGATTACAAACAAAGGCGAAAGAAATCTTTCAAGCTCTAGGATTGTTCTCTCCCGTTTTTCTTATCCCTATTCCTAGGTTTTGGACTATTATTTATAGGCTTTTGCTCTAGGGTTTTGGAGAAGATCCTCTCGAGATTCTCCGAGATTTCCTCCTTGATTTTAGGCGAGCTCCACGGAGAATGGTTGCTCGCTTAGTCGGCTACGCTCTCGCGGCTTCGCGTGCTCGCCCCTCGGACATTATGAGGCTCGCTTTGCCACCTGCTCGGCTCGGCCCACCTTCTCTTGTTCTTTGTTATTGGGCCTCTTCATGCTTTTGGACCTGGTACCAACATACGAAATAAAGGATGTCATACAATTAAAAAAGGAGATGATTCAAAAAATTTAATGATAATTTTGGATAATTATCAGAATTACTCATATGTAGTACCCATTATGGTCCAACAATGTTGTTACAAATTCCAGTTTAATTGGTTTTATACTTTTATTCACTTGCATTTGTAAGAAAAGTAAATGATAATTAGGGCCTCTAATTGCGGAGAAAAATTCATAACTAGTCCTATTGAAAAAAGGAAAATCATTCTACTCTTCTCTAATCACAAATACTCTCCTACTCCCTTCTTATATTTGTTTAATGAAATTGAGCCCACCACCCATTATTTTGCCGTAAAATTGAATTAAGATAGACTGGATTGGAGATTTTTACCAAACACAAAATGAATCGGTTCAAATTAAATGAACCATTCACCTCGTCATGTTTCTCTCTTCCCCGTACCAACCACGTACGAACATAGTAATGATCAAAATCTACCAAAATTTATCGTTGTTCATCATTTTTCACAAATAAATTTTCATTATTCTTCATCAGGGAGCAGAGATTTCGACGAGTCCCACCATACATCGTAGTCAAAGATTCTGGTGGAGATTCCGGCGTGGTTTTGGTTGCTTGCTCGGTTGGATTTGCACCATATTGAGCTTCAACTCCATTCTTAAGCATCTCTTGAGGTTGAATGTCATTGAATTGAAGAGAAAAAGACAGGTAAGTGAAAGAGATGAGAATGATTTAGTGTAAAGAAAGTTAGCGTTGTCAGTTATGTATTACGTGAGGAAGAAGATGGTGTTACGTGAAAGTGAGGTGTTGTGACGTGAGTATTACATGGTGCAGATTTCAGATTTTTCATTTATGTATTGAGCTGGTGAGCAAGGTAAGGCCGTTGTGAGGGAGATTTATTTGGTGTAGAGCTTGTTAGAGATTAGAATTCGTACTAGTGTAGAGCTTGTTTGAATTTAGGATTTTGTAATGTTGTATAACTAGTTAAACTAATTTTTATTATTGCAGATTCAATGATAACAAAAAGCGTTCATTTCGATTATGGTGATTGTTACGTTGAAACTGAAGAAGGGTTTAGGTGGAATGCAAAGGATGCTATTAAATATCGAGTATTGAGGATATCACTTACTTGGTCTTAGAAGGAAGGACTCGGAAGATGCTTGTTATGGATATAGACACGAAGATATATTAAGTTATATTCCGTTGGTAATAGATGCAAAAAAAGCAATTGTATATCTATGCTAATGAGGATGTCGAGACTTATTCATGTACCATGGATGTATCAAACTTAAGGAATGTTTTCCATGTGGAAGTAGATAAGGGTGATGATGTGGAGGATTTAAGAGGAGTGCCGAGTAATTGTGAGATGGTTATTGCTACAACGAACAATGTGATTGTTATTCAGGAGGAAGGAAGAGATCATCATAATGATGATGTTGTAGATTCTATGAATATTGCTAGTGATGAAATGGCATTAAACGAGTTTGTGGAAAGTGATGGTTATGGTCTTAATGACCATATTGAAATGCCTTGTGATCCTAGTGATCCTTGTGATAGACAATTGGAAGAAACTCAGTTTGTAGAGTGGAAGATGGCATGGGTCTTGAACTACTCCAAGAATTTGTGCGTAAAGAACAAGTGAAAGAAGTAGTGTTAACAGCTTCACTCAACAGATGTTTTGAGCAATGTGGTGAGCTCAGATTCTTGGAGATACGTTGTAAGATGTCGTCAACGAGGTTGTAAGTGGTACTTACGGGTGGCACGACCGGAATGAAGTAAAAATAGTTGGGTGGTCAAAGTATATCAAAAAATTCATTCTTGCTCTCGGGTTTCGGCTAGTACAGCAAACGTTAAAAGGAGAAGAGTTCCATATGTAATTTCATCTGTTGTGAGAGAGGATTATTCTAGTCAACTGGACACACCTCCTGCTAAGTCTCTTATTGGTTTGCTGGAGATAAAGATGGGACTAAAGGTGTCCTATAGCACTGCTTTGAGAGGGAAAAAGAAAGTCGCTCATGCTATGTGTGGCTGTCTGGAAGACAGTTACAAAATGTTGTCTTCGTATATGTATAACTTGGAGAAAAGTAATATTAACACTGTAACAAGCTTAGTCTGGCTGAGGAGAAACAGTTCAAGTATTTATTCATTGTATTGAGAGCTTTTCTTGAGGGGTTTAAGAACATGAGGAAAATGATTTCTGTGGATGCAAATTTCCTAAAAACAATGTATGGGGGTGTTCTTATTATTGCCACTGCTTAGAATCCGAACCATCATCATTACCTGATTGCGTTTGGTGTTGCTGACAATGAGAAAGATTTGAGTTGGAAGTGTTTTTTCACTACTCTAAAAACTATCATAGAGGATGATTAGGAATTGGTCTTTCTTAGTGACAAAAATACTAGCCTCATCAAGGCAATTAGTGAGGTTTATCGGAGTGTATGGCATGGATATTGTGTCTTTCATTTATCCCAAATGTGGGAACAAAGGCTTTGAATATGCACAAAGATATTGTCACGGCAAAATTCAGGGAGTTGGCTCAGATTTATTCTAAAGAGGAGTTTTTTCCAGAGTACGCTGAATTTAGAGATAGGTATCCTAAAGTTACAACATATTTGGACGAAAGTGTTGACTTCAAAAAATGGGCTCGTTGTTACTTTCCCAGAACAAGGTATAACATAGCAACGACAAATAGTGTGGAATCATTGAATAATGTTTGCAGGGAGGCGAGGAAGTAATTGTTACTACTCTTGATTGATATGATTATTGCCAAGATAGGGGAGTGGTTTAACAAACACAGCAATTACATTGGAGTTTTGAGCTCACAGAAGTTAGTTCTTTTGTGGAGAACAAAATACATGGTAGATACATTGACGAAAAACGCTTGACCGTTCATGAGCTCAATTTTTACATGTGTGAGTACAATGTCTTTGAACGAAATGGGAGGTCTTACCTTGTGAATATGAGGAACCATACTTGTGATTCCAAGCACTTTGATATTGACAAGTACCCTTATGTCCATGCAATAGCTGCTTATTTCATGTACAACAGTAGTCCATACAAGTCGGAAGATTTACTTATACATGAGTTATTTTAGGAATATTATCTTCTTGATCACTGGACTTTGACATATAGTCGAACGATATATCCAGTCCTAGATATGTCTCGATGGTTAGAGATTCAGGATGAAGCTCTAGCAAACTTTGTTCTACCGCCGAAAATTGTGAAAAGGAGAGGACGTGTTCAGGACAACCGATTTTCATTGATCGATGAGAGACATAGAAAAACGAGTAACCAATCAGTACCCGACCTAGATTTGGAGATGTATTTTAACAGTAGCAACATCGGGGTGTAGGTAAGCTTTCTTACATGATGTTTGTCATGATTTTGATTTATGATCGTGACCTACAAATTGTTGGTTCTTGCGTTGGAATTGGATGATACATGGTTTGTGACTTTTGTAAGTTTGTGACTTTTGGTTCGGATATGTGGTATTCATGGAGAATTATGTTGGTTAGATTAAAATTGTTGGGTTTTGATTTTGTTAAAACATCATATTGGGCTACGTTTAGTAACAGTCCATTATGCCTCTACGAAAACATATCAAACACTTACATAATATTCATGCTTTCTTCCTCCGCTTCACTTCTCATCTCCTTCTACGAAAAGAATTGTCACAAAACACGTGAGTCCTACGTTATATTTGGTCTAAAAATGAGGTCTGATTTGTGTTAGTAACTCAGCCTTTTCTGTGACATGTGACCGAGAGTCTCATTTTTTTTTTAATTTTTAATATGAGAAAGACAAAATACACGTGACTATAATTCTAAAGTGGAAACACATAATTTTGTAGATCAAATGGTTTAGTTATTTCTATCCACATTACTTAAACTTAAACCAAATAGTTTAGTTATTTCTAACGATTAAAATTCTTATGCTATAATGAAATTATCATTTATGTTATCATTTCATAACCACATATGACGTTTTGGAAGTTCATTAATCAAACCCATTTGGATTAAACCATACAAATTGACGTTGTATTTAGTTTGGTTTGATTAATTTTGTTGGTTTTCGTTGGAAAAATCAAATTTCATCGGTATTAATTGGTTATGTCAAATAATTGGTTAATTTATGATAAGTTAAAGCATTACCAGCATATTTCTTTTAATTTTGTTTATGTAAACATAACATATTGACTAATATTGTTGTTAGTTCACATAAAATTTTGTTATAATTAGTGTGTTTTATTTTATAGTAGCCTTGCTCACACATATTTCAACTAGATTTACGTTCTAACATGATAATCTAATCATTAAGACAACAATGTAAGTCATATTATGTTTTTAAAAATTCTTTTGAGTTATGAATATATCACATTTGTAGTATGAGTAGTGTGAGATCATGAGAATATGTCCTAGTTACTATATTCTGAACAGAAATATTGTTAAAATTTTTAATATAAGTGAATATTAAAATATAAAGGACAGTTCAATATATAAGTACTAACAACCCCACAATTTGATTGCTTCAACAAATTATGATAAGTTAATAGTAGGGTTAACTACAAATTTACCAAAAATAGGTAAAATATAACTACATATAATTCCTATCTACTTAACTATTATAACTAAATAAAATATTTTGAATTCTCCTCCAAAAATTCACAAATTTTCAATGAAAATTCTCCAAATATTTTGAATTTTCTCTCCGAATATTCAAACTTATTAAGTTTTCTTTCTCTTTAAATCTACCACAAAGCTTAAACAAAATTTCACTTCCCTCACACCTCCACAATCGAGTCCCCTTTTTCTCTCAACAAGGTTTGTGATTCACCTTGCTTATCTTTAATTTTATTTGCCTTTTTTTTTACTATAGATTTTGATTTTGAGTTTATATCTCTAACTTTTAATTGTTGTGCTTCACAGAATCCAAACATGAGTGACAGCTCGTTTGACCCAAATGAGGATCCAATGAAAGGAACCTTAGGAAAGCTTATTGTTTGGAGAAACAGAAAGATTGGATAGCTAAAAGTGACCATTATTTTTATGAAATGTCCTTGTGGTGGAAATATCAAGCGAGACACCACACAAGAATTCAGAAAGATTTGGTTCACTTGTGAGAAATTTAGGGTATGAACAAAATCGATTTGGTTCACTTGGTTCACTTGCCTGGTGAATGACATCATTTGAAACACTTCTTATTTTGTAGAGTGATGGATTCCACCGACGCACACATTGGGAGAATGCAATAAAAGATGAGGTGGAAAGTTTGAAGTACACGTCCAAAGACCATGCACGAGATCTCTTTCATACCAACTGATAGCTCTAAAATCTGGAGAAAGAGGTTAAGAAGCTGAAAAATATGATTGAAAGGTTCTTAAAGTAGTTGAAAAAGAGGTAGGTGTTGATGTGTGTTCAATCTAGCTTGGGTAATGAAATGGACTATGTAGTTTCCTAATGATTTTATGTTGTTGTTGCTTCATTGTCTCTTCTTCAATTACTCTGTTTCTTTCTTTTGCACTTTAAGCATACTTCATACAACTCTTAGAACAAACATTCTTCATACTTTTCATACAACTTTCAAATAAGAAATTTTTTTTGGACAAACTTAAACAAGAAAATAAAAAAGGAGAACAAACACACAAACAGCTACAGAAATATTCTTCAAACTCTTGATCTTCATGTTGCAATCTGTTACATTCTTCTTAAGAGACTCTACAGATGCACGCAACTTATCACCCACTCTCTCAACCTCGATGCATGTATGCATGCTCTTTTGAAGTCTCATTGCATCTGCTTCAATGTGATCAATCTTTTCTAGCATATCCTCAACCTCCTCCAACATTGAATGATCCGCCCACTTAAAGCAATGACTCCATCGATTTATGTTTTTGCATAACCATCAGATTACAACATTCATAAATGAAATTAACAACAAAACTAGGAATAACTCACTCCTTTAAATCCATGAGGACAAGTGTAGAATATCCTTCTCGGATTTGTGGCTATTGAAGACGTCATCAGAATTACCGATTTCCCACATCGACATCTTGTTGGAATTCCTCGAACTTTTTCTCCCATTTGCACTCTCTGGTAAAAGGATCTAAGAGAAGAACCCTAATTTTAATTTGTCCCCAAATGAGAACGACACCATTATGATAGGATAAGTCTATAATGTGTGGATCAAACGACATCGTTATGATAATTCTAAACCGTACACAAAACCGGATTGGAAATTTATTGTTAATTCTACCTAAACAATATTCTTCTTAAATAATAATTTAAAGACGTTATACCAGATTGGAAATCGGATTGGAAATTTAATGTTTATTTTTCTACTAAACCAGATTGGCAAAATACAAAATGACCAATTCTACTACGTCATTACTCTGCATTCCCATTACTCTAATAGTCTTGTCTCTTCTTCGAAATTCTTGTAACCCTTGGTTTAAAACCTGCAAATGGTGGCTCAATATAAGAGTTCTTCTTCCTCTTCATTGTCTCTAGACCTTGACTTGTCCCATCATAGATTACCACCATGTTTGCGGGTACTTGTTCTTCAGCTTTACCTTCTATACTAGCAAAATCACCATAATCCGGGTTCTGTTTTCCCTTTCCCGTGAAATGCTCCTCTACATGTGTTAATGTACCATTCATGGTATCAAGCCTTTCATGAATTTCCTTGAAGCTCGAGATCATCATTTCCTTAAAGTCTTCAAAACCACCTGTTATATGCTCTTTCACCTTACGACCTCGAGAGGTGTCACCTCCTTTCCACTGTCGTGCCTCATTGTTATCAAGGTGCGTCTGTTTGAAGTACACCTTCTTCTGGAAATGCACCAGTCGCCTTATCCAACCATCAACCATAGAGTTAGCCGCATCCTCTTCTTCTGGAATCTCAGAGATTAATTCTTCCTCATCCCAGGTTTCTTTCAAGATGATTTGAATCATCTGTTAAGTAAGACACAACCAACAAGTTCAGCAAAAAACAAGTTAAACCAGTTAAACCCTACAGCCAACGTAACTAACCTTAACCTCTGCTTCATCAACTGCTTTGTTTATTTCCATAATTCTGAATCCCTTCCACCCACACCTTCTGAACTTAGACTTGCACATTCTTGGACACTCACTTCAGGCATATTTCACCATAACATGGAACTCTAGCAGAGAAACACCAACATATAAGGTCACATTAGTATAATCAAATACCATAAAAAACAGATATCATACACGTAAAAGGAAGGTAGAATATACCTCTAAGGGAACAACAAAGCTAGAAAAATTTGCATGTGGGTTGGCAGCTTTGTTGAAGAGGCCCATCATCCACTTAATTTCATTCAGATTGTCATAGAAGGACAATATACCCCACAAAAATGTCAAACAATCTTCAATATTTGTGACAATCCACCTTATAAGTGGGTCAACTGAGGTTGCTTGAACTCCTCTCTTTGTGTTGCCTTTGAGAATGGATAAGAGGAAATAAAGAACAACCATCTTCAACCTGTCCCTTGTGTAGGTCTTCATACACTTCTTCTTGATGGCTTCTTGAGTCACTTTAGCTTTCTTAAAGTGCTTCTCCACAAACTTGAAGTTCCCAACTCTTTGTAGTTCTTGGAAAAGTCGTGGCAATGGAGACCAGAAGGCAGAGCATGCTCTCTCAAAGAATACTAGATTGGCACACCGTTAACAACGAACCATGCTTCTTTCTTCTTCTTGGTTTGAACCAAACTCAATAGAAGTGTCCACATTCCCATCGAGCGATGGTTTACATCCCTTGGTATTATGAAAAAATGCGAGAACTGAGGATGTTCATAGAACCACTCCTTCTTAGGGTTGTCAAGCATCTTCTCAATGTTAATCTACCTTCTTAAAAATGTAGCACCTTGTTGCAATTTCAATCGTCTTTGTGTACTCCGTTCTAGAAAGATACATCTCGGTAGGTGGTATCACTTCCGTTGCATCATCATCTGAATCCTACATTCAACAAACAAAACTTACAAGCAACAAGTTTAATACCATTTGTCAGTCCCATTAATGGTAAACATATACAATCTCGAAAAAATTATCGAATACTGCAAGTCCAATGAAACAAAGTATCACTTATGAAAGAGATTCATTCGCCAATCAAACAAAATACTGTAAGTTAATAGAGAGCTAACTAGAACCATAGAGGGCTAGCTAAAGTGTTCTAAAATTTCATAATATAGCATGAACGCAGATGAGCTAACCGGGTCAAAACAAAATACTAAAACTCATAGAATTTCAACAAACAAAAATTAATTCGTAAAGCTAAGAGGAAAAAATTCAAAAACCCTCAGAGAACAACGATAACTTGGAAAATCAAACATATGAATCATATCCAAATTCCACCATATTCAGACTATTCGCAATTCATCAGATAAAACAGAGAAATATCGATTCAATTTCAAAATTTTAACACCAATAGGTATCGAATAAAATTTCTATTCGAGGTAATACAGAAGGATTCGAGTACTACCATTTTCATTCCTTGTTCTTCTTCTACATTAGCACCTTGGGTCCCTTCTTCTTCATTGGCACCTTGGGTTTCTTCTTCTTCAGTTGTTTCTTCTTCATCGATTTTTTCCTCTTCTTTCTCTGTTGCTTCTCCTTCTCCTAATTATTTCTCTTCTTCAACTTCTCCTTCCACTACTTCTCCATCATCTTCTTTTCCTACTACTTTGGAATCTTCGATAGCTTCTTCAACTCTTTCGGGAAGATGATCCAAGCGAACCAAAACAGTTTGGACAACTATCCTAGGGCCACTTCCCCTAAACCTCGCCGTGTTCTTTGTTTTCGGTATTACCATCAAGATTCTTCGATTCCAATGGCGATATTGATTCCAAAATTTTTCCTCGTCGTCAGAGGAAAAATTTCGCGTGAAAGAATAAAATGACAAGAGTGGATAGTATAGGATAAAAGTTAATGATTTTAATCGATAAAAGATCAAATTTTTTGGTTTATTAGGTTTCACATGTATTATACTGATTTATCTGTGGTTTACTAAATTGGATCCGACTTATCAATTGGTATCAGATTTGAAGCCTAAAAAATTAGTTGGATCACGTTAAACCTGGAAGAATGCTAATTAACCATATTTCAGTTTAAATACTGAATTATTTAATTCGCTCAGAAATTGGAGGAATAGTTGTGATTAATCTCGCAAAAGAGATTTTAAGCATTTGATCCAATAATTTCAACATAAAACTACATAAGTTGGCCCATCATAGGGCCCAAGATTGTTCGCTTGCACACAAAACAAACCCTTCAGATCGACAAAAAAAATTCGAGAAGCTTAGTCGAATCGGAAGGTAGGAGAATCAAATCGGAAGGTAGGAGAATCGAGTCGGGAAAATGGAAACGAAGAGTAACATCAGCGGTTCCGATATCAACGCCAAGTGGGACGCATGTCTCGATCTCACCGCTCGTCGCTTCGTCTACTCCTCCCTCGGCGGTGCTTTCGCCGGTCTTCTCTTCTTCAGTTCGGTGTTTTCAATACCCCCAATTTCTTCTTAATGATTCAATTCCGTTCGGTTTTATCTTGGTTTCTACAGTGTGCTTTGCTAATCAGGTTCCTGGTAGATGGAATCGAAAATTTTGAATTTTAGTGTGGATTCGAATAATATTATATTTGGTGTATGATTCATCTAAGATTACTAGGCTTGATTGGTTTTTGTTTTTATAATCAATGTGTTGCGTTATTTCCTTAGGGAGTCCGGCTACAAGATGGGCGTCTATTGCTTTTGGTGCGGGAATCGGTATTGGCTCAGCATACACTGATTGTTCTCGTGTTTTTGATGCATCGGCATCTTCAACATCAGCCACCATATTAGCTCCCAAGAGTGCAGAGACTTCTGTTTCTCAGGTTAGTGGGAATATGAATCCATACATAGTTTTGTTGGATCATTTTGATTCATAGCATTTGGGAACAAACATTGGAACTTAGAAATGATACTGGAATAAGAGGATATCATAGTAGCTTCAACATTCCAGCTTTGATAGGGTTACAGAATGCATCTTTAGTTCTGATTGTATTGATCTTACTAGCAAAAACAAAGGCCTGATTGTTCAATGTCATAGAGTCGTGACTAGAGTAAGCATTAGAACTTCATAGTTAATAACAATTAACAAGTACCTAAAACTTTTCATATAGAAACTCCTATCTATTTTTTTCCAAGATGTTAAAGCAGGCTTAATCTTTGGCGAATGTATATGCATTCTGTAATATAAGCAAAAGCACTGAAAAAAAAACCCCAAATTGGTGGCTAATACAGTCATGCTTATAGTCTACAGTCAAGTAGTTGAGTTTTTCCATTCTTGTTGATTGATTCCAGACAGCTGAAGAATAAAGACAGCATGGAAGCCTGAAGTTAAACACCCAAAGATTAATTGGGTTTAATACAAGATTTGTTATGAAATGCTTGTTGATCTTGTAGGACATGGCTCTTGAGATATATGCCATTGTAATACCTTATGTTTCTCGGTGATTTTGTACACTGATGCCAACGTCATTGACCCACTCATTTTGTTTTGTTTGAAGAAAATATTATCTTCTTTTAAGAAAGAAATGCTGAATAATAGTTCTCCGGTTTGATTTGTTTGCCTCTACGGTGTCTTTATTCAGCTAAAAGCGGAACAACTTACATATACTTATATCTTCGATATTCATCGTCAAGTTGTAAACAATTTAGTAATGACATATAATTAAACAATAATTATGTAACCAAACCAATCGACGTCTTTCACATGCCCTCAACGCGTTACCAGGAATGGTTCTCTACACTTCACATCTTGTTGACGCTCTCTATTAAGAGTTTAAACGGCTCGAATTGAATATATCTCCAGCCGCGGCTTAGCTTAAATCAGTTGCCACGTGTATCCCAAATAATTCGTTTTCTTGGATACTTAATTCCTACGGAAATTTCCAGAATATAGAGTAACCTAATTACAACGACGAGACGACCAGAGTAGTATAGCAGAGGAAGAACACGAAGACGAAATATGAATAAGCCTCCGGAGAACGAAGAGTGTCCGATTTGCCATGGCCATTTTATTGCTCCTTGCCAAGCCAATTGCTCCCATTGGTTCTGCGGTGCGATCTCTTTATTCTTTGCTTCCTTTCGTCGTCTATCGTTTCTTCTTCTCTCCAATCCTTTGGAATCGGTCATAATTTCAGTAGCTATCCTAGAAATTGAGCGTAGCATCTCAATTCATTTTGTTAGCCAACTTTAATGGGATCAAGTTGTGACGATCGTAATTTCATTTTCCTTAAGCTTCTTACTTCATTGGTTCAGTTTTTCTTCACAATTTTGCTTTCGACTTGTGTATACACTATTCATCACTTTCAGAATCTGTGTGCTCTTTTCAACGACTTTATTATGTTTAGAATTGGGTTTTGTTTTTTTTTTCTTCTGTGCAACAGAATTGGGTTTAGTTAAGAGATGAAAACTTTTCAATTCTCAATCTTCTGGTTTGCTTAGGTTGAAGACCAGATCCCCTTTTCTATATCTTTTGTTTCTGAGTGTGTTAGCTAACCCTCCAATGATTCTGTACGTACCTCCAGTCTAATTTGATTGTTATATGATTTCACTGCAATCCATGAGATTATTTATTGAAATGATTGATCTTTTTCCTTTCTACTCTTTTCTATCATTCTAGGAAGTTGCATTATGCTTGTTTGGAGGCATGGATCTACATTAAGGCCATGCAAATGTCCCTTGTGCCGTCGTCCAATTAGTTTGCTTGTTCCTTCAGATGAAACAGTGAGAGGTCGGAATGATACTTCGGTTTCCGAGGTTCTTCACGATGTTGGAACTTACAACCGAGTCTTTGGCAGACAATCAAGTGGTCTAGTTCAGGTATGCGTTTTGTTTTCTTAACAGTCTCTAGGATCTCAGGCAGATTGTAAATGACCGAGCTAAGTTTGGTGGTAGGTTATAAGGGTATACATGTTTTTTAAGGATCTAATTAAGAAATCACAATTGGCTTAGCTCAAAAAGAGTTCAATTGTGGCTTACCAGTTAACGAAATTTTTGCAGTTCTAGGATAAACTCTATATTATATTAATGGTTGTGTTAACATGTCTACCTTATTGTCTTCAGTATGTTTTAGAGGTTTATTGCTTTTCTCACTGTTCTCATCGTGTTAGCTAGTCAGAAATTATAGGTTTCAGTTTCTTCTTGTTTTTGCTTTTTTACAAAGCCATGTTTCTCATAAGTTTTGCCGAGAAGTAAGTCTAGAGTTTTTTTGCAGAGGATGCAAGACCTTCCCTTCTTACTCCGAAGGTTGTTGCGAGAAATGATGGATCCACAAAGAACACTTCCACTCGTCATCAGAGCTCGTGTTTATATTGCGGTTAGTTCAAACACTTTGATACTTGTGGACCCCATAAAAGTTTATCTCGATTATAAGTAAATCTTTGCACAGGTTTTAGCACTGGATGTCTAATGCTCTGACTAACGCAAAATTCACTGCATTTAATTTGATGCAGTTGATACTTAGCGCGGTTTACGTAATCAACCCAATAGATATCATTCCGGAAGGTGATTCCTTATGTCATGCATTGACTATAATCATATAATACACTCCTCTCTTCTATCGACACTTGCGTTACTAATAACTTTCTATTGGTTTCTTGTCAGGAGTCTTGGGGATTATCGGTTTACTAGATGATCTACTTATAGCCCTGATTTGTTTCCTCCATGTTGCTGCTCTTTACCGATCCGTTCTCTATTTCCGTCATGGTGGTTCATGAATCTCTCAGGTTTTCGTATCGTAGACCATCCCACTTAAAGTGCTAAGTGAGATGTGACATATCTTACTTGTTTGACCCTTTCATATACTCATGATTTTGACTGCGTAGACTTAGGAAACTTAATTTGGGTGCCAATACAATATCCATTAGTATTTCAGTAACGAATACATTATGAAGGAGTTGAATTTTTCGAATGACAGAAAAACCAGAAGAAAAATAAAAATATATACAGCTCTTCTTTTTTTTTTTTCTTATGAACAATAGTACTACTGATTCGTCTACACGGGGCTCGCAGTGCCGGATCGAAGATAGAAACGTTCACCGACACTGTTCTTCCCTTTAAATAACCGATCAAACGGTGACCTCATCGCTAGAAGCAAACCTTTCGGTGGACCTGCACGGTCCTGATAATTACCACCACCGTCGAAAACCCCAACCGGTGAGCGGATTGAACCTGTCCGGTACGGTGGAGTTATAGAAAACGGTCTTCGGTCGAACCGTCCATCTTGATCGAATCGTTCAAAGTAAAAGTAGTTACTTTCAGTCCCAAGGCTTCCGGTTCGGTAGCCTTTTTTCGAGCTCCGTGCTAGAGGCAACGCCACGTGGCGGTTTGACCCTTGGTTCCCGATGTTGGAGTTCACCAGCTGATCGTGTATCTCTTGTGGTAATCTTAGAGTGAACCGGTCGAGATTCTCCTCCGGTCGATAAGGAGAACTGGACCTGCTGACCAATTCGGCTAATTTCCAACCGGTGGACATTGACTTACGTGGCATACTCTGGTTACCTGTCCAAACCACTGAGTCAATCAACCGCTCATCTGGAGAACCTAATACCCTTCTCCGGTTATCATCAATAGACGTTCCGAGAGAGTTCTGACCGGTTTCTCTGGCTAAACCGGGTATCTCCAAAGAAACAGATTCACCCGGTACAGGAACGAGATTAGCACGACAAAGAGGACACGTGGTGCGAGAACGAAGCCACGCATCAATACAACCCGGATGAAACACGTGGCGACATTGAGGAATCAAACGTAGCGTTTCGTCGTCCTCAAACTCATTGAGGCAAACGGGACACTCCAACGCTTCTTTGTCGATCCTGAACGTCTTCACGGTCGAATAACGGAAAGTCGGAAACGTGTCTATTACAGATGCATCGAGCCCACGAGCTGTTTGCCTAACGTTAAGCCAGTTTCCTGAATCCCTAGAGTTATCGATCCCTAGATATTGTTCGAGACAATTCCTCATGTAGACCGAGGCACATCCAAGAGCGAAAAAAACACTGACGAGTACAATCATGACTATAGCCATGGTTGGATTGAACCGTGTCCTCTGATCATCATTTTCAAATTCGCTGCTTTGTGCGGAACAGAGCTGTAACAGTAGCAAGAAATAAAAGTAAAAGCTTAATCTTGACATGAACACCATCATCGATGGTGGCAAGTGGTTTTACGATTTGACGGTGGAGGTAAGTGGTTGGACTTCCCGGTTTCATGAGGACCAAAAGCTCTCTCAGTGAACGAGATTTATAAAATCAAAAACCTCATAGTCTTTCTTTTTTTGGTTTCGAAAGGAAAACAAAAAAAAGAAAAGCAATCGTAAGATCATCGGTGATGATTTTATAAGAACGTGTGAATCATTAATTTAGGAGATGGTTTGCTTTTCTTAAAGACTACAAGATGGTTTGACTTTTGAGATCGTACAAAGGGCACTAACTATTGATATATTATTATATATCACCGAAGCAACTGGTAGCCTTATATGTAAATCCAATCCAGAACTGAATTGTTTTGTATAATTCTTTAATTTTTTTTTTTGGGAAAAAATCTCAAACGTCCAACATACCAAAATGGACAAATCAATCTATCAACTATGAAAACTTTAAATTAAACAATTAATTTTTGTTGACTTCTATTAAAATCTTAAATATTATATTGACTACGTTAATTTAACTTAAATTAATTAATAGAATTAATTAATTTTGTAGGGACTAAGTGTTCGATAAGGGTTATCTATGAAAGTTATATTATTTTTATGATTTAACTAATTCCACTAAACAATTTATCATTGCGGTAAATTGGTGTGGTAAACATACTATTGGAGATTTAAATAGAAATCAACTAATAATTAATTGTTTAATTTAGAGTTTATATAGTTCCAAGTTTGATTTACCTATTTAAAAAAGTTTGAGATTTAATTGACATTTTCCCTATATTTTTTTGTGATGGGCATCTCAATTTAAAAGGATGCCTAATATATAATTGAGCCAGTTTGGAGAGAAGTGGTTATATAAATCAGAAAAAATAAACATATCACAAAATTTGATCGAGTCTTAGAATAGGGAGGTTTTTCTTTGTTTATTTCATATATATATGGAAACATTTTAGTAATAAAATCAGTCACTCCACATATCTTTCTAAACTGACTAACGTGATACCGATAGTAAACATATCCTTAATGAATCAACTTCAAAATGGATCAGGATTTTTGTTTTTTTTTTTTTGTTTTCTTTTGATGTTAGATGTGGTCTCACCACAGTTAGTCAACGCAATTACACGATGATAATGTCGCAATATGATTATTCAATTAAGCAGTTGGTGATACACTTGCATCATCATGCTCATCAATGTGTAATCATGTCGTTTTCCAACTAATTTTTCTATTTTTCTTTGTTATATGGAATCAGTCTATATATTCAGTCATATCTCGGTAATAAGTCTGCCCATCCATGTTATTTATGATCACGTCGTTATCCAACTAATTATTTAGTTATTATATTTTATTGAATCAGTCGTTATATTTAATTTACATATCGGCAATTAGTGGAGATTAATTAACAAAAGAAAGGTGATTAGTGGAGATGTGAATATATCAAATGCGATTTGACTTAAACAACGGCCTAAAACTATTAAATATGTGTATGTGAGGTGATTCATGTTTGTCTTTCACCTAAAATGATACTCGAACTTGAGAAAAAAGGTATATAAAAGAAAAAAAAAATGACTATAGGTTTTTGTTAACAACTTGTACCAATAATTCAAATCAGAAGTCCTATCATACTAGGTACTGCAGTTACTTGAAATGGAATTTCAATAGAAAAAACAGTTTTTACTTGATGAGTTCGAACACATATAAACAACTTTACAAAAAGAGGCGCCAGCCCACTGTGATCTAGTAAATAGAGCCTTAGAATAAACAAAGAATAGGAAAAGGGAGACTATGAACCCCTGAATCATAATGCATGACAGTTGTTGCATTTTGAAAGGTGCAATCTAGCCAAGCAGATGTCTTTTACTCCTCTATCCACTACTCGGAAGAGACCTTTCCCGTTGAAGATGCGGTCATTTCGTTGACGCCATTGAGAGTAAATGATCACTTGAGCAGAGATGAGTTTAAGATTTTTCTCTGCCGTGTTTGTCTCGGTATTTTTGAGCCATGAGAGGAAGTTTACCCATGTTTGAAAACCGATATACAGTTGGCAAAATCTCTGGAAAAAAAGTCTCCACACATCTTGACTATAAGGACAACATAACAGTAGATGATCTCTGGATTCTGAGAAGATTTCGCAATGGTGACAAGTGCTGAGCTCGTTACCCCCCATAATGCTAAACGAGCTAGCCTATCTTTGCAGGCTAACCAAAGGGTGAATCACACCTTGTTGTGCTAAGGAATTGGTACTATTGTATCTGCTATTTAAAGTCTTGTTTTAGCGAAGTTGAAATGGTCTTTAAGATGACCTGATCCACTTTTCCATTTAAACTCATCATAAGTTCCAGACATCAATTGTGTTGATGATAGGTGTTGAAGTAATTGATCCACATTGTCATTTTGAGCACCCCTCATACTCCAACTTGAGTTGTTTCCAACTGAGTAGACCTTTGAATTCAAAGGGATTCCATAGATTTGTGGTCCATTACCCCTTACGAAGTCCAATAACTTGCCAAAAGGTGTCCATCTATCAAACCAGAAATAAGAGTCATTCCTTGATCCAAGTTTACAAGAAATAAATTCTTGACAAGAGGCCTTAATTTTAATACTTGAAATCACATCGATGATCCCATATTACTTGCGGATATGGACCAAAAAGAACGGTTCATGAGTTTATTTTTCCTTCACCAAGCCACCCATAATGACCCCAAGTTTGAGAAAAGGAGCCAACTCAATTTGAGACCGAAAACCTTGTTCCGACATAGTAAATTATTCAGTCCCAGACCTCATGCAACCTTTGTAGAGCAGACATGAGGCCACCTGACCTTTGCCTTTTTTGAGATTCCCGGGTTACCAGCCCATAAGAATTCCTGCACAACCTGTTTATGTCCTTTGTACATCTCTTGGGCAAGACAAATGCTGCACACCAGTAAGCTAAAATGCTCTGGATAACGGAAGACAACAACTGCAACCTTCAAGCGAAGGAGAGGTGCCTAAAAGTCCAGAATTGCAGTTTTGCTCGTACTCTCTCCACAAGGGGAGAAGAGTCAGATCGTATAAGTTTCCCTTGCAGCAAAGATAAGCCCAAATACATTACTGACAGCTTTCCCTCTGATAACCCAAACAAGGTAGAGATGTTTGCTTGAGATGAAGGCGAGACTCCAACCATGAACAAGGTGGTTTTGCTCTTATTCATGGTGAGACTTGAGATAGTTTTGAACCTGTCGAGCACATTCAAGATACCCTGTAGAGAGGAAATTGTACCGTCGCAAAAGACCATCATATCATCGGCAAAGATGAGATGAGATAATGGTGGATCTGTTGCGCGAAGATGAGGAGAAATAAGAAATCAGACCTGATTGGAAAGCCATATCCAACATATGAGAAACAACATCCATCGCCATCCCAAACAACAAAGGAGACAATGGGTCCATTTGGCGTAAACCACAAACTCCTTTGAAGTAAGCACACTTTTCTCCATCAACCATCACTAAAAACCTTGTTGTTGTGATGCATTGTTGAACCCATCTAATGAATTTGGGAAGGAAATTTGTTGCTCGTAATAATTCAAGAACAAACTCCCATCAACTGAATCAAAGGCCATTTTGAGATCTATTTTCAGCGTCGCTCTACTGGATGTGTTTGGCTTGTTATAGCCTTGGATTAGCTCTGAAGCGAGAAAGACATTCTCCACTATCTACCTACCTTTGATATATATAGTTTGGTTTTGAGAAATGAACTCTGCGAGAAGTGTTTGTAATCCGCATGCTAGAAGCTTTGAGGTGAACTTGTATACCACATTGCAAGAGATTGGTCTAAAACTAGCAAGGATTTCTGCATTCATTTTCTCTGGAACCATAGTAATTGCCGTTGAGTTCTAGTGAGGCTCCAATTTTTCTGTAGAGAAAAATTGAAGAACCGCATCTGATAGATCACCACCTATAATATCCTAGGTATGTTTGATGGATTTTCCATTATACCCATCAGTGTTAGCCCACTCACCACAGTCCAACTACAAAAGTCAACAAACCAAAGCCAACCAACAATTAACTTTGCAATTAGGCCCATGAAGACTATAAAAAGAAAAACTGCAGAGATCGTACATCAATCTGCAAAACCTGCAAGAACACCAATTTCAGCTTCAAAGATTGAATCTTCGAACGTTGGAGATAACCACATCGTTACTCACAAAAAATTCTCACTTTTGTCACAGTAATTTTACTCTTGTTTTTACCTTAATTCTAGAACCCTCCTTCTATCTCTATAAGAGACAACTCTGTGTAATCGATTCATCAAGTTAAGATTCATTAAGTTTTCTTTTCAAACCTTTCTCTGTTTCTATCTGTTTCTTTCATGGTATCAGAGCCATTAAAACCTTAACAAGTCCATCAATGACAGAAGATCAACCCATCCCTCCTAATTCTTACCCTTTTCCTAGTAACATTCATGTTGTCAGTTCCGCCATGTTAAAACTCAATGATACAAACTACTTGCTGTGGAAAACACAATTTGAATCTCTCTTGTCTAGCCAAAAGTTGTTAGGCTTTGTCGATGGTGGTGTAGTGTCTCCAGCTGCCAATGCTACTCACTATGAAGCATGGTTTTGCACAGATCAACTAGTCAGATCTTGGCTCTTTGGAACCCTCTGAGAAGAAGTCCTTGGGTATGTTCACAATCTCTCATCTTCACGTGAAGTTTGGGAGTCTCTAGCAGAAAAATTCAACAAAAGTTCTGTGGCTCGTGAGTTCTCATTATGTCGAAGTCTTCAGCTACTCACCAAATCCGGTAAAACCCTTGCTGTGTACTGCAGAGATTTTAAAACTATTTGTGTTTCTCTAAGTTCCATAGGGAAACCAGTGGAAGAATCAATCAAAATATTCACCTTCCTCAACGGTCTGGGACGAGAATATGACCTTATTACTACAGTCATTCAAAGCTCTCTCACAAAGCTGCCTCCTCCAACCTTCAATAATGTTGTGTCTGATATTCAAAACTTTGATGTTAAGCTCCAATCCTATGAAGATGCTGCAGCCGTCAACCCTCACATGGTTTTTCAAGCTCAAACCTTTGACTTTGACTCAAACCAGTCATCATACCAAACACAACGCTCAGCTCCCAACCCCATCTATGGATCAAATCAGTTCCACTATCACCAAAACCAGCATGGAAGAGGTTGTTACGGTGCAAACAGAGGAAGAGGAGGTTATTCATCACGCGGAAGAGGTTTCTCCCAACATCAATCTTAAAATCCTCACAACACTAGGGAGAGACCTATATGTCATATATGTGGTAGAATTAGACATCCAGCCTTTAAGTGCTACAACCGGTATAATAATAACTACCAAGGAGGAGATCCCCCACAAGCATACTCCGCTCACCTTGCTGATGAAACAGGAAGAGACTGGTACCCGGATTCTGGAGCATCAACTCATGTGACTGCCTCCACCAACACTCTCTCAACTTCTATCCCTTACAACGGTAATGAATCGGTCATGGTGGCATATGGGAACACTCTGCCCATCACCCATGTCAGATCCACCTCTATCACCATTCCAACAGGTAATATCATTTTAAATGATGTTTTAGTTTGTCCCCAAGTTGAAAAATCATTATTATCAGTTTCAAAACTATGTGATGACTTTCCTTATGGGGTATTTTTTTACTGCTAATGGAGTTTGTGTTATTGATTTAAACAATCAGAAAGTGATGCTAAAGGGACACCAAAATAAGGGACTATTTGTGTTGAAGGACCATGAGCTAGTCGCTCTTTACTCGAGCCAACAGTGTGTCCCAAGTGAAGAAATTTGGCATTATCGATTAGGACATGCTAGTTCATCGGTTCTTCAACATCTCAAGAGCAGCAAGGAAATTATTATCAATAAGAACAACACTTCCCCGGTGTGTGAGCCTTGCCAGATGGGGAAACACTCAAAATTACAGTTTTTACCTATTCAGTCTCGTGTATTAGAACCATTAGATCGTGTCCATTGTGATCTTTGGGGTCCTTCTCCGGTTGTATCCAAACAAGGATTTAAGTATTATGCTTTATTCATTGATGACCACTCACGATTCTCTTGGTTTTATCCTTTACGTCTCAAATTTGAGTTTTTCTCTGTTTTTGTAGCTTTCCAAAAATTAGTTGAAAATCAATTTAATCAAAAAATTAAGGTGTTTCAGAGTGATGGAGGAGGAGAGTTTACAAGCAAGCAATTAAAACAACATTTTACAGATTCAGGGATCAAACACATCATGTCTTGCTTTCACACTCCCGAGCAAAAACGGTGTTGCCGAACGAAAGCATCGTCACATCACCGAATTGGAACTATCTATGTTATATCATAGTCACACTCCACTTCAATATTAGGTAGAAGCATTCTTCACTGCATCCTACTTGACTAATCTTCTACCATCTGCGGCTCTAAATCACAGCACTCCTCATGAAGTCTTATATCAACAAAAACCATATTACTCATCCCTGCGCATATTCGGTTCAGCATGCTATCCTCATCTCCGACCACATGCTGCTCACAAACTCGAACCTAGATCTCTACAATGTGTTTTTATTGGCTATGCTTGATGCAATTCCAAGAACCAGAACCAAGCCGGATCACTCTTTCCTAACCATGGAGCATGGAAGCGTGCAACTAACGAGAGCTATGGAGACCAGCGAGTGGATTTCAGCTCACATGGAGGTCAATATCACAAGTTCAAACTCAACAAACACTTGGAGCACGCACCTTACCCATATTGAAGATGCCTCGAAGAAGAATCATTTCAAAAGGAGTTCATATGAAGAAGATATTGAAGGTACAACTTGGAAGATCTTCAATAGATCTGATGGAGACTTACAATCACTTATTAAAGTGTTCCAGATGCTACATATTCCTGACGCAACCAGTTAACTCCTAAAAGTTGAATCAGTCCATAAGATGCTCGGAGCCAAAAGTGATGGATTTTAGAAGTTGGACGTTCTCTGCTAAGGCCTTATTCCCGACAATGCCAAATATCAAGCTACACAGGCAGCCTTAGAAGCCGCCTTCACGCCGGACCACTTGTAGAATATTCTTAGGCCTTTCATGGTTCCAACAAGGCCAAGAACGCATCAATCCACCATCGGATCCTCCAGATACACGCCCAACAAGAAGAAGATCCGATCCGGTGCTGTTTAAGGAATGTTCGGGATTTGCTTGCTTCAAAAGACTTCAGACTTATGTGTGGCGACCAGGAGACTCTCTAAACCACTCAGAATCATCCAGGAAAGTCTCACCATGCTCCAGCACCCACATGAGTAGGCGAATCCTCCCATTTGAAGACTTTCCATATCCGGCCGATCATCACATCTTTTCCAACGGCTCCAAGATCGACGGCCACCATCACTTGTCCATTGCACAATTATTGCTTTGATATTTCTTTCATATTTTATGATCATGACCGTTGGCCCTTTGTCTTGTACGAGCTCTATATAAGCTCATATTCTTTCTATTGTATTCACCAAGTTATAAGTTATAAAAAGAGTGTTTCTTTTCAAGAATGTGTCTTGATCCTTTGTTGACTTAATCTCTTTGAGGATTCGAGAGAGGGAGCCGAGATCAGGTCTTGTGAGGAATCCAAGCTTGATCGGACCGAGATTATCAAAGGAATCATCACCCTCCTTTGTGGTTCTCATTCACCTACTTCCGCACAATCTAGTCTCCATCGATTCGGACTCATCAAGGTCGGATCCATGGATTCATATTCATTCTACAGCCATTGAGGCTTGTATAAATGCTCCTCAATACAAAGGATACAGATGTTTACATCCTCCCACAAATAGAGTTTACATCTCCAGACACGTCATCTTCGATGAAAATCTGCTCCCATTCAAGCACCAGTATACACAACTCATTCCACGATATGAACCCTCCCTTCTCAAAGCTTGGCAGTCCACACTCCCTTCCATACAAATATTTTAACCGCCACCTCATACAGCTGCTCTGCCAACATCTTATTCACCTCCACTCACAACGGAGTCCCAAACTTCATCAGACTTTGCCTTCATTGATACAGATTCAACAACTGAAACTTCTTCTGCTGCAACTCTTGATATCTCCAACTCACCATCATCTAATGAATCAGATATAGTAACTGAAGATAACTCACCAACACTAGTTCTAGAATCTGCCACATCGTCATCAACACAACAACCTGCTTCAGCACAACAACCTGTTCCAACATCACAACCCGTCACAAATGCACATCCAATGACTACACGTGCTAAAACCGGAATTCACAAGCCAAATCCCAGGTACATTTTAAATGTTTGCAGATTTCAAAATACTGAACCTACTTCCATTACTACAGCACTCAAACACCCAGGATGGAATCAAACAATCTATGATGAAATGAGAAATATTTACATGTTACAAACATGGAAGCTGGTCCCCTCTACACCTGATATGAACATACTAAGTTGCCGATGGATATTCAAAACAAAGCTTAAACCAGATGGTACACTTGATAAACTAAAAGCTAGGTTGGTTGCAAGAGGATATAATCAAGAAGAAGGAGTAGATTACCTTGAAACCTTCAGTCCGGTAGTCTGTACAGCCACTATTCGAATGATGCTCGACATTGCTGTTGCCAAAGATTGGCCAATCAAACAACTTGACGTCTCCAATGCCTTCCTCCATCGTGAACTCAAAGAACCCGTCTTTATGTCACAACCGCCAGGATTTGTTGATCCTTCCAAACCAAATCATGTTTGTATGCTCACCAAAGCACTCTACGGTCTCAAGCACGCACCTAGAGCTTGGTTTGATACCTTCAGCTCTTTTCTCATTGAATTTGGTTTCACTTGTTCCAAAGCTGATCCATCTCTCTTTGTCTATTATCACGATAGCAAATATCTTGTTCTTCTCTGATATGTCGATGACATTTTGTTGACAGGAAATGATCCCAACCTTCTTCAAGACCTTCTCATATCCCTCAACACTTCTCATATCCAAGACCTTCTTCAAGACCTTGGTCAACCTAGTTACTTCCTCGGAGTCGAAGTAAAATCTCACCCAGACGGAATGTTTCTTCATCAATGTGCTTATGCAGTTGATATTCTCCATCAAGCATCAATGTCGGACTGTAACCTGATGTCCACTCCATTGCCAATATGTCCTGAAAACGCCGACAAAACTCTCTTCCCAGACCCAACATACTTTCGGAGCCTCATAACAAGGTTTTTTTCGGTTTCTAAGCTATCAAATCATTGAGCAAAGTGG